>CAIGQQ010003610.1:9415959-9445456 GCA_903798035.1 Danio albolineatus | reverse complement strand
TTAAACAGCAGATGGCGCTCTAGGCTAGTTTTGAACAGCAGACTATGCTCTAGGTTAGTTTTGAACAGTAGATGGCGCTCTAGGCTAGTTTTGAGCAGTAGACAGCACTCTAGGCTTTAAACAGCAGATGGCTCTCTAGGCTAGTTTTGAACAGCAGACTATGCTCTGGGTTAGTTTTGAACAGCAGATGGTGCTCTAAGCTAGTTTTGAACAGCAGACTGCGCTATTGGCTAGCTTTTAACAGTAGATGACGACCTACAGCAGATGGTGCTCTAGGCTAGTTTTGAACAGCAGATGGCGTTCTAGGACAGATTTGAACATCAGACTGCGCTCTAGGCTAGTTTTTAACAGTAGAGGACAGCTTAGGCAGATGGCACTCAAGGCTTTAAACAGTAGATGGCGTTCTCGGCAAGTTTTTATGGGTAGAGGATGGCCCAGGCTAGTTTTGTACAGCAGATGGCACTCTAGGCTTTAAACAGTAGATGGCGCTCTAGAGTAGGGTGTCTTGGCTAAATTCCCTCTCTGTTCTTAACCATCATGGCCTCCCAATCATCCTCATCAGCTAAATTGGTTCTATAACTGTCTCTGCACTCCACCTATAGTTGATGTGTGGTGAGCGCACTAGCGCCGTTGTCCTGTGGCTGCTGTCGCATCATCCAGGTGGATGTAGCACACGGGTGGTGGTGTAGAGAGACCCACCTCATGATTGTGAAGCGCATGGCCATACACAATAAATGCGCTATATAAATACACATTACTTACTTACACGGTGCACTAGGTTAGTTTTGAACAGCAGATGGCGGTCTACGCTAGCTTTGAACAGCAGATGGCATTAAAACCATCTGCTGTTAAACACTAAGCTCAGAATTTGTCAAGAGAGAATAGCGATGCATTTTGAAAATCTCAGAGTCTATTTCTTAATCGGTTTTGCCACAGCTCATGTGACAGTGACACATTTCAGAATCTACAATGTCCATGAATCAAAAAACCTGTTTCTACCTGTGATTATTTAATATTTTCACAAATCTGATCTGAAGCCAGCCAAAAACATCATTTCTACTTGATAATTACATACTTGTTCCGCTGAAATCAGAACACAAGATGCATTGAAAACCTTTCCTTTTTTTTTCCCAAAAAAGTGGACTTTTTTTCCAACTGGTAGTGAGGAAGCTGATTGGCCATGGTGCTCAAAAGAATATGATTGGCTCCAATGATCATCGCTTCATGCTCTTCACAGAGCGACTGCACAGATGCACAAAAATGGAAGCGTTCGAAAGCCGCGTCTATCAGCGCATCACTCATACTGTATGTGCATTTGTATTTTGACATTTTCACAATGATTATTTTGACGATGATTATTTCACAATGATTATTTTGACGATGATTATTTCACAATGATTATATAAGACGTTGAAGTAGACGTGCATTCACTGCTTTCTACAGTATATGTCTATAAAATTTGTAGATTCAATTTAAAGCAAACTCCAAATTAGGACAAATTATCTTTGACCAAAGTATATTTACTGTGAATTTAATGTTTTTTTTTGTTTGTTTGTTTGTTTTTAATGATTACAGCGCCGAGTAATATACACAATCAATGCAAACATTTGAAACACATAATAAATATTTATTTTGAGACAAAAAAATAACCATTTGTTTTACAGTGCTCTGAAAACAGTGTTTTTTTCTTTTTCTTTTTACAGAATAGCAATCAGTACTGCTATGAAATATCCACATAACATCATAGTATTTATCAGTATTGCTAATGCTAAAGAAATACATCATTTTTACCATAATAACTCAAAACGTTTGTCTTATTTTCGGACAAACTACACGTCTTAATTATGACCAGGCAACACGTTTTGAGATCTACAAGAGGTCTTTTTGAAAAGTCAAAAAAATGATAAACACACTACTTAAAATAAAGGATTTGCCATGTGTCTTTTTCTTTAAGTGTTCTCTAAGAGTTTCATCTCATCTGGATCTAAAATACAGAGAAGTTAGCATGGTTTGTAGTAGTATATACCAGAGGTAAGTGTTTTCCTTTATACAACGACTCCGCTTAGTCTTACTGTAACCGATGCACTGTTTACAACAGAGTAAAATGCTTTGTTAGAGCCAAAACACCGGCTTTTGTGTTTCTGTGTGGATGTAAAATGTGCTGGGTGTGAGTGAGATTAATATAATCTGCCTGCAAATATTTCTGATTGTCATCCATTTCACCACGAAGTACAGAAGAACGCCGTTCATTTGAACATTTCACAACATAAAACGAATGGGAGTTATGCGAACACATCTTTCACAGCATCAGGTGGGTGGTCCGCGCGAGCAGGGTGGCACAATCCACCAAAACCCACTCATTTCACTGCTGCACCATTCATACGGCTTCCTAAAAACCACAAGTAGGAAATGGCAGTCTAGAAGTGCTTTTTATCAAACCAAATTCACACACACACGACTCAAATTCTCAAACCATCTACAACCCTAAAACACAACTGGACAAGAGTGTACATCACACCAGTTGAAAGTCTCCCAGATAGTTGGTCAGCTGGATAAGTGACCCGTCTATAACCACAAGCTGTCTGTCAATCGGTGTACATTCACTGCGTCACATCTGTGGCTCATTGAGGATTCAATATTAAAACATGTTTTTGTGCTTAGAGTGATGCGACATTTCCTGACATAGAGGGAAATTCCGTGTCAAACATGGAGGGTTGCTAATAAATAAAAGTTAAGTAATAAGAACAGCTGCAAGCATGGAGGGAAAAGGAGTTGAATTACTAAAACTGGGATAGTTAAATAAATTAGTGAGAAACAACCTCCTTCCAATCAATGTAAAACGTGATTAGTTGACTTTACTTTAAAAGCAACACTCCACTTTTTTTTGGAAACAGACCCTACAGTTAATCAATTGAGTTTCAACATGTTTAAATACAAATTTTTCAAATAGTCAAGCTTCATATAGGAATATTAAATTAATTGTTTTTTTGTGAGATGCTAATGGTCTAATCTGAATCAATGATTTATGCTAAGCTAAGCCAATAGTGCTCCCACTTAAATGGTAGATTGGGTGAATGGATTAAAAAAAATAAAAAAAATAATAAAATAAATTCAATCCATTTAACTCTACCTGTAAAATGAGCCCATATCCAAAAAAGTGGAGTTTATTTTAAAAAGTGAGTAAAGCCCTTGGTTTTTTTAAGGTGATTAGTTGACTGTACTTTAAAAGAACACTCCACTTTTTTGGAAATAGACACATTTTACAAGTCCCCTACGATTAAACAGTTGAGTTTCAACACGTTTGAATACAATTTTTCAAATAGTGAAGCTTTATAACCAGACTGGAAGATTGGATGAATGATTTAATTAAAAAAAAAAAAAAAAAAAAGGGTAAAACTCCAGTTTTAAAATGAACCCATATCCAAAAAGTGTAGTGTCCCTTAAAAAGTGAGTAAAGCCATTGCTTTTAAAGCGATTAGTTGACTTTACTTTAAGAGCAACTCTCTACTTCTTCGGAAACAGACACATTTTACAAGTTCCCAATAGTTAAACTGTTGAGTTTTACCCTGTTTAAATGCAATTTTTAAAATAGTCAAGCTTTACGTAAGAATATTAATACATTTTTTAGCGAGATGCTAATGGTCTAATCTGAATCAATGATTTATGCTAAGCTAAGCTAATAGTGCTCCCATAAAACTGGTAGATTGGGTAAATAGGTTTAAAAAAAACTGGTAAAACTAAACCATTTAACTCTAGTTGTAAAATGAGCCAATTTCCACAAAAGTGGAGTGTTTCTTTAAAAGTGAGTAAAGCCATTGCTTTTAATGTGATTAGTTGACTGTACTTTAAAAGCAACACTCCACTTTTTTGGAAACAGGCACATTTTACAAGTCCCCTACAGTTAATCAATTGAGTTTCAACATGTTTGAATACAATTTTTCAAAAAGTCAAGCTTTATATAAGAATATAATTTTTTTTATTTTATTTTTTTTTCTTGCAAGATGCTAATTGTCTAATTTGAATAAATGATTTATGCTAAGCTAAAAGTGCTCCCACCAGAACTGAAGATCGGCTGAATGGATTCAAATATGGTAAAACCCTAGTTTATAATCAGCCTATTTCCAAAAAGGTGGAGTGTTCCTTCAAAAATGAGTAAATCCATTGTTTTTGAAGTGATTAGTTGACTGGTTGACTATAGTGTGGATAATTATAATTCTTCAGTAGCCAAATTAAGTTACAATGGTTTTACTCACTTTAAGTAAATTAAATTTGTCACTTTTAAGCCAAAGTTTAAAAAAATAAATAAATAACACATCACTTTTTACAGTGTAGACTTGATCTTAAATTAATAACAAAAATAATCATAAAATAAAAAATAAAAATAAAAAAAACACTGCCACAGCTAATGGTCACAGAAAATGCTGTTATTACTAAAAGTTTCTTAATACAAAAGAAGAACTTCTATCCAGCATGCGAACCTGGTGAACAATAGGTTTTGGGCCAAAACTTTTCAGGTACTTTTAATACACAGGGCTAGATTTACTTACAGCTCAACACAAGCCTCTCTTTACTAAAGACATCTAACAAAGCATTATTGTTATGAAGATGCAGAGGGTGATTTTTTGAAGAGGATCATATTGCATATGCATTTATAATATTTATTGTTCAGATGCAAAATTATGCAATGATTTATGATACATGATTTATTATGGTTTGTAGAAGTGTTTACATCCATATTTATTAGATTAAAAAAATTGTATTGGTGTCAGTCGATCATATGATTTGATTCAGCTTTAATTGTTTGCGCTGGTTTCTGCTGGTTTAGACATTTGAAAAAAATTCAGCTTTGTCTATGATTGATAAATAGGTCACTTGTCAGATGTTACATTCTTATCAATGCTTTCAACAATACATTAATCTTGTGTTAGTTCATCCCTGTTTAATAAATCTGCTCCATGGTATCAGTGATGTTTATATAGTTTAGTGTTATTAGTCATTCATTTATTTAAGAAACTACGAGGCCAACTGGTTTACCTTCAGACCAACATAGTTTACTGAAAAAACAGCATTTACTCTTCCTCAAGTGGTTTCATACATATACAATTTTTCCAGCTGTTGATCACAAAAGATACTATTCTGAAAAAAAATGTTGGGATCTAAACAAAATTAACTTCAATGTCAAGTATTTGCTTTCTCTGAGCAAGACTGAATATACATGTTTGGGTGAACTTTCGATTTGATCTACAAGTTCACTGGAGTAAATAACTGATGAAATATATAACAGGAGCAGCACAATTCATCAACAACCGAAGATCAAATAGCTACTAAAAATCTGACAGTCTCGAAATCTAGCTGCCGTAAAAACAAAAATCATAAAACACAACGGGGCGCATCTACACTTTCACTGCTTGGGCCCTACTGGAATATTACAAATGACTACGGAAGTCAATGGTTACCAGTTTCCAGCCTTCTTCAAATTATCTTCATTTGTGTTCAACAGAATGTCAAAAATGGGGAAAAAAAGTGATGGTTAAATATTTTAAAGAATGAGCGAATGTCCATGTTTGGGTGAACCACCCCTTTAAAATTCTCTTGAACGTGAAACCTCTATGAATTGGGTCTGTACGTTCACAATATATGAATCAAACCAATCATTCCAATAGTACAAAAAACAGATCTCTACAACGGTGCTAATTCACAGAGGGAGATGAACGTGCTAAAACTCAAGTTTCTCTCATTGCTTTACATTGCTCAGTTAGCACCAAACAGCAGCTTTACTGTATGACAGAGACCAACAACCCAACCAGAAGGAAATCATTAATAAAAACACACAAAAAATATGCATCGTTTCTCAACCAAGCATACTGCAGCTGACAAGATAAAACAGACTAAATTCTCCAGACGTTCTCACCACTTTTTCATCAGTTTTCAAGAGCAAACGTCCAAATGGCTGACACCAAATCAACAGGAAGTCAAAACTGAGCCTACTTACTTCATAAATGCATGTTGTTGGCCTTGGTGCACATTTGTCCAAAGAAAACAATGTTTGTCCTTCATAAAAGCTGTACTTTTACAATTTGCAGTGACTCAACTAAAGTGATTTTTGCGTTTGCTGACATCAAGTGCTCTTACGCTTTGGCTCCGCCCCTTCACCACCTGTCCCCATTGTGACATTTAATGCCCAATTTTTAAGAACTCCTGGTGGAAACAAAATCCAGTCCCACTTTAAGTTTTACCCAAAAGTAACCCCTTCAGATAGAAGTTTTAGAAAAATGTAGAAGTATTTCCCCTGTTCTTAATGCTTGAAACAAAATGAAAAATAATAAAATTGTCAACATTTAGTCTTTAATAGATTTAGATTTTTTTTTGTCCATTGCAGTGGACATCATGACAAAAACACTTGCTTCTGCACTGCAAAAACAATATATCAACATGAAATTAAAATGAAATGATAGACCAAAAAATTGCTGGCCTTTACTTGTAGTTATTTAAATGGTGCAAACCTCAAAATGCTAACATTTGAACTTTAATGTTGAGGTTCCTGTTTTATAGAGTGCACATTATTAGAAAGCGCTCTCCATTATAACAGACAGACATGTCTTTAAAAATCCTAATTTACAGCATTAATTAACTTTAATTAGTAAATGCAATCCTTCTTTTTCTAAACAATCTATGAAATATTGTCAAACATATCAATAATTGTGAATAACCATTGAAAAGGTTGCTTACTTCTGTGTTTACAGCAAAGCGCTGCCACTCTTCTCTGCCTTTTAGTGAATATTTTTGAAATTACACAGGTAGAGCCTTACTGCTGTTTGTTTGGATGACAAATGGCCAATATCATAGACAGTAGGCTTTAAATTAAATAAAATGCTCCAGAAGAAAAAAATAAATAAAGTAAAAAGACCTAACATATTCCCAGCAGGCACGCAACATTACACAACGTTTTACATTGACGGTAAAGTGCCCAAGAAATTAAAACTAATCAAATATATTTGTTAGCGCACATTTACAGTTTTGTGGTGAATAATTCATCTATGGATGTCATTAAGAACAAAAAAAAAGTTTGTCCTTCTAATCTTTAATAGAAATCTGAAAATGCACTTCCTGTTCGTTTTCAGTTAATTTATCAGATGATGTGATTATAAGGTAATGGACGTGGCTAACGCTACTGCAACTGTCAGTTTTGACAACAAACAGTAATGGTGAGCAGGAGGAGTCTGTTAGGTTGTAATCACTCTTCTAAAACCCCCTTCCCAGTCTTTCTGAATGAAATGCCTACTTTGCTGCATCCATTCAGCCAGCGGTAGAAAAAACAAGCCACGCCCACTGTTTGCTCATTTAAAATTCTGTTTCTATAGGAACGGCATCACATTATGAAAAGAATAACAAGCTTCCGCAGCTTCCTGGTTCACAGGGACTTTAATATTAGGTTGGATTTAGGTTGTGACATCAGGTGACTAAAATTCAATGTCTAGCCAACGTCTAAGGACAACGTTATATTGACAGCTAATATCGACTTCAAATGACGTTGATATTTGGATAATTTTAGGTTGTGTTGTAATGTTGTGACCAAAATCCAACATCGAGCCAACATCTTAAACCAACGTCATATTAGCCCCTTTCACACATACAGACCTTTCCGGAAAAGTCTGTATGTGTGAACAGGCCCTTTTTAAAAATACCGGTAAATTTGTTCCGTCAATTTTCTGGAAAGAGAAGTTGTAACATTACCAGTAATTTGCCAGAATGCTGGAAAAAGCGCGTTCATGATTAGAAAATAAAAGCCTTTGAATATTTTTCCAGACACATTTAGCTGCTAGATGTTAGTCAGATAAAGTTTCTATGTTCCTTCTTAATGCCAACTGTGGAAAAAAATTACATTAAAATGCTTATGATAAACCGCTGCTTGTTTACCTTCAAGCTCTGCTTCAGTTGACGCGTGTGCATGTGAAGCAGCCGGTGAGCGCCAACACACACACTATGTACATCTCGACATGTGAAAATGTTTCTCCATATGTTTTCATCGAAGTTTTTCACAATACTCATTCATCTATAGAATTTGTAATAAAGTCAAATCTGTAAACATTTAGCTGCGTTCCGCTTCTTCTTTAGGATGTCTCTGGGACAAAGCAGCTGCATGAATGCTAAAGCTGTAAATAAATGTGAAGCCATCAACAAAAGCCCGACCCCTTCTATGTTTACAAATACAAACGCAGCCATTTAGAGGTCATTTCTGGTTAATGATGTCAAAATTTACCAGTATTTTGGAATGGATGTGTGAATGATCTTTTCCGAAAAAATTGCATCCTCGCCTGTGTGAACAGCGCTTTTTTTAATTTACCGGTAAAGTCGTTTCGGTAATTTTCCGGATATTTACCGGTATCACCGTGTGAAAGAGGCTATTGACGTCAAATACTGACATTTATTTGTATGGCCACCAGAATCAGAATGGTAATGCCCACACCATGTCAAACAGTAACACCATTAAATGTTGATATTTGGTTGATTTTAGGTTGGACATTGATGTTGGCCTGACGTTGGGTTTTGACGTCAACCTGATTCTCATTTCCAAACAAAATGCGATGTGCCTCGATGTTGGGATACAACGTCAATCTGACGTCATGTTGATGCCCTGTGCATGCTGGCTTATGTCCATAGTAATGGAAGCATGGTCTGAAAATATTATATCAAATTCATTTCTTAGTTTTTGTCTTGTTTCTAGTCCACATACCTAAAGATTCTTAAATCAAGAAGCATTTTCTCTTTCAAGACAACTAAAAATGTGTTTTTCAGTCAAAATGAAGTGAGTTTTCCGTTAAAACAAGCTAAATAATCTGTAAATGGGTTAAGTAAAACTATCTTGTTTTTCGTTTTAAACAAGAATGTTTTACTCACCCCACTGGCAGATTATTTAAATTAGAAACAAGAACAAAACTCTAGGAAAAGCATTTGTTTTTACAGTTAAAGCAAAAATATTAGTCTAACAACTGTTGCTAAATCTATGTTCTGTTGTTTATACAATGAGCCTGCCAAAGTCTTCATTCACTCGAAATCTTCATCTAATTTCATCTCCCAGCGACACCTCAAATCATAAATGCTGGCTGAAAAAATAAAAATAAATAAATCAAAGCCCACGTTTTACCATCAGCTTACTCTTTTGGCATTAGCTCAGAGCTATCCAATGGCTCAACACATCTGATGTGTGGTTAAGTGCTTCAAAGTCCTGCCATTCACACAGATCTCCTCTCACCGCTCACAAACTCCACTTTTAGTCCAGTGCTTTCCAAGAAACTCCACATCTTTTCAGAGAAGCACAGCGCTGCCTGACAGATTCTCCAATATTGCACAATTTCCTCTTGTTTTCAGACTGCAAAACCAGGGGAAACTAGGAAGAAAAAGAAACACATGTGGAATATGTGTGTTGTGATGAAATGAGCTAGTCTAGCGTGACTAGGCTCAGAAATCTGTATTACGCACAAACAAAATCGAACACACGCATGGACGGCCTGCTATTTACAATCCAAAGGGCGGCTTCCTCAAAAAAGGCAATTGTCCGAACTCAAAACACGACTGTAATGGAACCATTCTTCCTGTTTTCTGCTCCGCCTCAGCCTGTCTGTTTTGATCACAGGGAATTTCTTTATGAAAACACAAAGGAAGAAATGAAGACGTTAAAGGTGAAGTGCATCGTTTCCTTTTTTATCTTCATCTCCTATTTCTCTGAATTGAACTGCAAGCAGGTTACTTTACTGCTACACTGTAAAAGAATTATTGCTGCCTTACATTTCTTTGTCGAATCAAATGAACTTTTCTAGTCGTCTCAGCCTATACTGATGGAAAATATTCATTTAAACTTTTTATAACTTAACAAATAAATTCAAAACCTGATTCAATTAATAAAATAAATTAAAGCAACGCACAAATATTCGTTGCGTTGACTTTTTGTCTTTACATTTTTTACAGTGTAGTCTTGCCCCAAACTCACATCTAAGAGCGTTTTCAGTTTTTTAGACAAGTGTTTTGTGTTTTCAGAAATATTAAGTCAATATTAAGAGTTTTTTTCTGTAAAATAAGCGAAATAATCTGCCTGACGGGTAGGTAAAATGATCTTAACTTAAACATAAAGCATGATTATTTTACTTTACTCACTGGCAGATTATTTTGCTTGTTTTAACCCTTGTGCACTGTTCAAATTTACTTCTCCTTTTATACGTTAAAACATCCACTGAATTAAAATGCTGTAAAAGTGCATCAGATAAATCTTTTTAATTGTTTTTTTTTTTTTTGCATAAATCTGTTTATCAACCTATTAAATTATTTAGAAAATTACAGGATTTAAACTATTCAATTACAAAATTTATAAATGATGTCACTGATTCGGTGAAAAAACACACACAAAGTGATGTGTTTTTAATATAAAAAGTGATTGTGGACTGGATTATTTTTTATCTTTTATCACAGTTGGACATGTGAACGATTACTAACAACATTAGCTTTGATGCGTTGTTAGATTTTAATTTTTTCTCCTTAATTTACTTTTGGTGGCTGTTTTTACTTCCATTAGAACCACATTTGAAGGTGCATAAATACACAGTCTTTGTTTTTGTTTACTCCATGTAGTTCTGAGAGCTGAGATGCATATTTAAATTTTCTCATACACATCAAGGTAAATCAAGGTCCCTCTCACAATCTCACACACTCATAGACACACATACACATTTTAATTTGCTGTTATACTCCTTATAAAATCCAGAAACTAAGCTTTTTTTATTTGCACAGGCTTATCTAAAGGGTTAATGGTGCTATGGTGCTAAGTGATGATCAACAGTAAAAGTGACAAATTGTATCTCTTCCCAACAGGGATAACCGCCAACAACCTATGTTTTAGTGCTATGTTTTTGCAATAAAAAGAAAATGTGATCATAATGGAGTTCAATGGTGCAAAAACAGCCACCAACAGTAAATTAAAGAGTTCACACTTAGATATGCTCGGGGTTAATAGCAGATTTGGCGTGCTGTCCCAGGAGAGAACCCTGAGCTCGGAGATAATTGAGCCCAAGGCGGAGGTCAATAAGCATATAAAGGGGATCCTCTCGAGAGCTCCCCCTGGAAAAGGGTGGAAAAGGAGGAAATGGGGTGGAAGGGGGGATACATCCAAAACGAAGATAAGGCAGTAGGGTGAAATAAGTCTATTCATTGTAAACTTGGATCAATATGATTGATTACTGATTACAGATGAGAAGTCAGCCGCGTTCAATCATATCACGTGCTCCTCTCGAAATTTGTTTGTAAAACTTCACTTAGGGAGAAAAAATTCAAATTAATCAAAAACAATGTATCAAAGGCAATGTTGTTTCACATGGCGAAGACTTTGATAAAAGGTAAAAAAAAATCCAGTCCACAAATCCTTTTTGTATTGAAAATAGGTCTTTTTTTTCACCAAATCAGTGACATCATTTTGTCACGATTTGCTTGTTAAATGACTACATTTCCAGTCATGCAGCACACACACACTCCTGCTCCATATCCCGATTGATTGCACACACACCACTGGAGGACTGTCAAAGACTGATTACACACACTATATAAGCAGCACATACACACACAGTCGTCGCTTGGTATTATTATCTGTAAAGTGACTCTACAACGCGTTTCCTTTGTTCTTGGTTTTTCCGTGTTTTGACCCTAGCCTTGCTATCTGTTTATCCTTGCCTGCTACCTGCCTTTTTGACCTTAAGCCTGTTCTTTGACTACGATTTTGATTATCTGTTTGCCCCGTTGACCACTGCTGTACTGATTTTACAATTAAATCTGTGATTGGATCCTCACCACCGTTGTCAGTGTCACCATCCTGTTACACATTTATTAATTTGGCAATTAAAGAGGCAATCCTGTAATTTTCTAAACAATTTGGTAGTTTTGTTTAGGACTGAGGTTGATTAACAGATTTATGCAAAAAAATAATAAAATAGAAGAAAAAATATTTATCTGATGCATTTTTTACAGCAGTTTAATCCAGTGGATGTTTTCATCCTGAACATAACAAAAGGGTAGTCAATTTGTCCAGAGTGTATTGCAGAAAAAAAAATCAAAGCATTTTCACAACAAAATAAGATTTGTCACCAAAAATTATTCTGCTAGCTGAAACACAGAATAAGTTATGGCCAAATTAAGATTCAAAATCACCCGAGTGGATGAAAACATCCCCAACAGTACATAAGGGTTATGGAAAAACTCACATTTTTTTTGGACATATTAGTTCTGAAAACAAAACAATACTTTATACTTGTCTAGAAAATGCTTCTTGATTTAACATGTTTTAGATGTTTGGACTAAAAACAAGACAATCACTTTTTCTTTTCCTTTCTTTTTTCGGTATAGCCGATTGTGCTGGGTTGGCTCAGACAAACAGAGCAATGTGTTCAATATGTTTTTGCATATTAAATTAGGTTGGGATAACTTATCTTAACAGAGACAAATACACACAAGGGAAACGTGGATTTGTTGGCTTAATGAGGAATTCAAAAGGTCATTCATTTCTTTTTAAAAGAAGTTATCATCCATGACCCTGATTAACACTTTGGCAGCACGTTTCATTGTGTTCAGTTTAAACTGTTGTGATAAGTGCATCTATACACACACTGGCAGTTGACAGCCTTTGGAATAGCAGTGATTCAAACAATTGTAATTTACGCAATAAACAAAATCCAAGTTTCTATGGCTTAACCTATTTCAGATGAACTGTTCTCGAATACATTGCAGTTTGACAGTATAAGGAATGGAATTAGCTCTCTGAAAAGGACTATACTGAAAACACATGCACACAAACGCACTAGTATTTATAATAAAATATTTGGGCAATAAATGCTGTGTAAATTTTAAATGCTAAGTATATTTAGCAAGAAAAGAAAGAAAAGTAAATAATCACATTTTGGGAAACTTCAAGAAATATATAACCAAGGCTCAATGCGGATATGTACCCAGGTCTACATTTCTGGGGACAGCAAATACCTAACACGAGGTACATCTGCTGGCAGTTTTTGTTTTTGCAAAACCACCAGAGAACGCTGGTGAACACTTTTTGATGATCTCAAATTTCTCTCGCAAGCACTCTTCCCGCAAAAATCCA
Organism: Danio albolineatus; assembly: GCA_903798035.1. NCBI lineage: Eukaryota > Metazoa > Chordata > Actinopteri > Cypriniformes > Danionidae > Danio > Danio albolineatus. Next base: position 9,432,324 of record CAIGQQ010003610.1, on the reverse strand, counting down.
CCAGAGGACACAATATACACTTTAGCCGACTAGGCCAGCTTGCTGTTGACTGAGTGACTGACTGACCTACCCACCCACCCCCTTTCCTAAACCCAACGCATAGTGTTTTTAAAAGCAAACTAGAAAAAGAAAAAGCCATCGTGGTTGTGTGATTTCATCATGTTTTCAGTCTCTTATTAATTAATTTGTTTATTAATTTTTGCTTTTGTTTTACCTGTTTTCTGGAACTGTTCTTTGCCAGACTTGAACCACATTGTCGTGGTCAACTCCGCTCCACATACCAAGTCTGCTGACGTATGTGGCGAGATACTGGGCAAACTGGTAACACCGAAAAAGCTGTCCATATGGAGGTAAGCAGTTAGCTGCTAGCGCTAAAAAAAAACAGAAACCTCCAGCAGCATCATACTGCCCCATAGCACTCTTCACGCTCTCCACAAACGTAGACAGGTGTACATATCCACAATAAGCCTGTACTGAATATATATTAAATAAAATTTATATTTTAATAAAATAAATAAGTAAAAATAAAATAGCCTTTCAGCAGAGTCTCTCTTTGCATGGAAAATCGTGTTCTGAAAAGCTAAATATCATTATTATAAATTAAAAATAATGAAAGTTTTAACATTTTAATTAAAAAAAATTAAGAAACTTTAAATTAAATTAATAAAATAAAATAGCCTCTCAGCAGAGTCTTTCCTTGGAAGGGTAATCGTGTTTTGCAAATAAATAAAAAAATAAAAAATAAAAAATAAATAAAATAAAATAAAATAAAATAAAATAAAATAAAATAAAATAAAATAAAATAAAATAAAATAAAATAAATACAAAATGTAAAATAAATAAAATAAACATTTTAAAATATAAAATAAAATGAAATAAAATAAAATAAACATTTAAAAAATAAAATAAAAAATAACTATAATAAAAATATAATATAAATATTATAAAATTAAATGAAATAAAATATATATTTTTAAATAACAAAACAAAACAAAACAAAACAAAAAACACCCTTTCAGCAGTGTCTCTTTTTTGGAAAAGAAATCATGATCTGTAAGCTAAATAATCTTCTTGGATAAAATATTAAATAAAATAAATAAATATTTATTTTTCCCAACAAATAGACCAATAAAAACAAGAAAGAATATATTAAAATAAATATGTTTACAATAAAATAGAACTGAAATTTGTTTGGTTCTGAGTGCTATAAATTAGCTTATATACTGTATATGAAAAACTTAGCAAAATTATTTTCATAAATCTTATTCAGTGGGTTAAATAGTGTGTTTTGTCCTTTAAAGTTGTTTTAAGAAAAGTTAGCCTTTCACAGCAACTCCTACAGGCCACTAAATTGGAAATAACTGACAGGAAAATAGTGATATCTGTCAGAAAGCAGGGACATTTTCTGTATCTTATTCCATAACAACAACAAAAAAAACCTATAGCACCTTTAAACATGTTGTACCTACTGCATACAGTACATCCATCAATGTAATCTCACTACTGCATTAAGTACATCTAAAGGGACTGCACTACTGTTTTCAAGCAATAGGACTGCACAGCAAAGGGGCTTGACCACTCTGAGAGTCTTGCTACTGTAATATTCAGACCCATGTGGTCAATGCTGACAGCACAGAACAAGGCAACTAAGATCTACAGGCAGTGGCTCCGGTCCAGACGGGTGCAAATAAAGTAATCAATCTCACCATCATTGCACTTTTGGGACGTCTATAAGGTGCACGGGTCATTTCTAATCTTATATTTAAAGGTCACTGGGCAGCAGCACACAAGACATGTAGGCCACGTTTTCTGGGACGGGAAAACAAAAATAATAAAGGTCCAAAACGCGGTTCTTACAGTATGTTGGATGATTACAAAATTTCAAAGCACACTTGACATAATCGTGAAAGAGAGCAGTTCCTTCTGACTCCATACGTCTGTCATCATTCTGTGTTTTGATTGGTCAGTGATTGGTCATCTACACAAGCATGTGGATCTCGTTGTATTCATCGCGTCCATCTTCATCAAAATTGGGAGAATCCTCATCAGCATCCAACTGCAGGAAGACAAAATAACAAAAACAATGCTGACTGTGAATAAAAGTGGTCTGTTTTAAATTAACCCTTGATTTTTTTGTGGGGGTGGGGGGTAGATTCATTTTATTAGTCTTCTAGAGTTAAAGGGAGGAGTTTTACAATTTTTGAATCCATTCAGCCGATCTCTGGGTCTGGTGAGAGCACTTTTAGCTTAGCTTAGCATAGATCATTGAATCAGATTAGACCATTAGCATCTCGCTCAAAAATGACCTAAAGGTGTATATATTTTTTCTATTTAAAGCTTGATTTTTTTGTAGTTATATGTTTTTTTTAGGTTTCTTTTGTCTAGGCTGATATGGTTCAGAACTAAACTTTGAAATCCTGCGTAAAATCATGGAACTTTAATAATTACGCGTAATATAAATATATAGTATTATTTATATAAATATGAAAATATTAGGGCTGTCAAAATTAGCGCATTAACGCACGCCGATTAATTTGAAATATTGATCGCGTTAAAAAAATTAACGCATTTAACGCAGCGGCAGTTTTTTTCTTATTTCCTGTTCTGGCCGACGTATGTTCAGGGCCGTTGCGTCCACAGAGGCGGGCGAGAAGGGCGGCAGAATAGTGAGCGAACCCCCCGCGACACCTACCCCCTCCCTCGGCAAGTATAAAAGCCTCGAGGTGCGCGTGCATTCAGCGGAGGCGCGCGATGCGGCCCCAGGTGAAAGTATAAATCCAGCTTAATCCGCGACACCAACTCCCTCCCTCCCGGTCCGTACGTTTATCCGCGAACCGGGCACTTTCTTTTTCACTTTCGGGTTGAGGGCGGCGTGATCACCGTTCGCCTAGAGCAAATTTGATGAACGCGACCGTGCGCGTTGATGACTCTGAAGGGAGTCGCTTATACCGGGTGAGCTCGCTGTACTGCCCGCGTTGTCTGTGTGTGTGTGTGTGTGTGTGTGTGTGTGTGTGTGTGTGTGTGAGAAGGGTGTTTCTGCACAACTGGAGTGGCTGCACTTTCAGGACCGCATTGTTAGTACCGCATCTGTAGGACCCTAGTTTTTTGCGACAACGCCACCTAACGGATTGGATTATAGATGCTCTAATAAGATGGACGACATGGATGGAAAGGAAAGTGTAAGTATCGGTTTTCTATTACGTTTTATTATAAACTGTTAAAGCATGTGTTTATTTTGTACTGTTACTGTTTTATGCTGTGCAACGTTTATGCAAAATGCCTGATTAGCCCGCATGAGTATTCAACTTTCAAGAGTCTGGGACAAACTTTACGCGACGATTTTTTTTCCAGAGAGTAAAATATAATAATAATAATAATAGGTATGAGGAGGTTTACACTGCTAAAGTGAGAGCTGCTAATTCTGAATTAATTTTCTAGAATTCGTTTTCTAGTTTTATTAAACAATACGATGTTCTTATCCATGGTTTAATGGCTTGTTGACTTAACGTGCACATTAATTAAACAGTGATAAAAGCACGTTGACGTGCGAAATGTTTCAGATTTACTTACATTTTACTAGTGGGAAAACTTCTACTCATTGTTTCATCACGTTAACACATTAGAAATTGTGTTGACTGCCTGTTTGTCCCACAATATGTGTTCTTAGTCTGTTTTTGTCATCGTTTTGTAGTGATGAATGAGATGTTATGCTGTTTTTATAGTTAGGCTTATTCTACAGGCCTTGACCATATAGAGTCTCATCGTTTATCACTGTATATGTGTATCAGGTAGGCCTATTTTACCTGGCCAATATAAAGTGATGTCCAATATGATTGGATATCCTTAAGCTCATTGTAGAAAAGAAAACAAACTATAGGAATATTTTCATTGAGATGATCTCAAACTGTTGGGTAACACTATAATAACTGCATGCTATAAATAAATTATTTAACATTAACAAATAGTTAATTTATTATTTTATTATTTGTTTAGCATACTCTACCTTAATAGACATTGATAAGCAGTTTATAAATACAGTTACAAATGCTAGCTCTATTCTTGAGTTAACAGCACATCTATGATGAAGTGCAGATTATCTGTGGTGTTCTTTTCCCAGAGGTATGCCAGACCGAATAATGCACCTACAAGATCTACTGTATAAAAACTGCATGCTGGATGCTAATCGTTTATGAACCTGTGTTTAATGATTTGCTGTTCAGTGGTGGTATATTAGTCCATATTTAAATTAATCTTTTTTTTTTCATAGGCCATCATACATGCTGTGGTGTTTTGAGGAGTTTGTCTTTGGATGATCCTCAGATGGTTGTCACAGGTTAGAATATGAATTAAATCTTGTACAATGCTCAGAAAAACTTTGTTACTGATGTTTATGTTAACCCAATATTGTTCTCTGTTTCAGTGAAGTAGAAGAGTTTAACAGACAGCCAATTGAGGAAAGAAGGGAGACCCTTCAATCGGTGGGTATTGTTCCTATATACTTAAAACTTTGGAGTTGGGAGTTACAGTAGGTGTCCTGTTTGATTCTTCTAACAATGCAAAAGTTTAAACCAGAAATATATATTACAGTTAAACACGATAAAGCAATTTATTAATTTAATAATTGCACAACGGCGTCAACAAGAAGGTTGCTGGTTCGAGCCTCAGCTGGGCCAGTTGGCATTTCTGCGTGGAGTTTGCATGTTCTCCCCGTGTTGGCGTGGGTTTCCTCAAGGTGCTCTGGTTTCCCCCACAAGTCAAAGACATGCGCTGTCAGAAATAAAGGTACACGAGCTGTCACTGGGGTGGTACCTTTTCAAAAGGTATGCATTTGTATTTAAAGGGTCCATATTGGTACCTCAAAAGTATGTATTAGTACCTAAAATTTTAAGAGCAACATATTTGTACTTTTTAGGTACTAATATGTACCCTTGAGATATTAATACTGACCTTGTAGGTACAAATTTTTACCTTTTGAAAAGGTACCACCCCAGTGACAGCTCATGTACCTTTATTTCTGAGAGTGCGATACAGGTGAATTGGGTTAGCTAAACTGTCAGTAGTGTATGTGTATGAATGGGTGTGTATGTGCATGTTTCCCTGTGATGGGTTGCAGCTGGAAGGGCATCTGCTGTGTAGAACAAATGCTGGATAAGTTGGCGGTTCATTCCGCTGTGGCGACCCCAGATTAATAAAGGGACTAAGCCGAAAAGAAAATGAATGAATTAATAATTGCACAACAAATGGCTAACATTTTGAGTTTATATACATGATTATACATATTCTAGGAAAATATATATATATATATATATACTTGAACTTGATTCTCTCTTCCTCTCTCTCATATACAGGAGCTGAAGTCTACAGACAGCCGGTCTGAATGCTGCAACTGATTGAACAGAGGGGTCATTTTTGTGCTGCTGTATTGCATTAATGCAAAAACGAGTGTGTGGATATTTATATAAATGTACATTCTTGAATCATTCTTGTGTCTTGACTCTACATTCTGGTTTTAAATTAGTGACTGCAAATGCTGATCGCATTTGATTTAAGTTTATTTTCCCAAATACTGAGCTAATTAGTTCAGTCTAAACTGGTTTTTATATGTACAGTATTTTAAAAAAATTATAAGACTGTTAAGGGACTCAACTATTTCATTTGTGTAAAGTTTAAAAAACATTTTTCTTTTATATTTTAGGTGTAAATTTATTTGTTTTAATGTAAAACTGTTACTCATAGCAGGTGTTTCACACTTAAACTTCTGGTGCATTTTACATAAACCACGCTGTTACAAAACTACCGTCCTAGAAATGCAGTTTCACTATATCATGTAATCAGGTAGGTGGCGCTGGAAAGGCAGTTCTGAAACTTAAGATTTCACTAATTCATCCAATTCGACAGGGGGCGCTGTTACAAAACTATGGTCCTAGGAATGCAGTTTCACTACATCATCCAATCCGGTAGGTGGCGCTGCCGCAAAAAACTAGGGTCCTATAAATGCGGTCTTGTAGATGCGGTCCTGAAAATGCAGTTAATCCAGTTGTGCAGTATCATACTATTGGTGTGTGTGTGTGTGTGTGTGTAAGAGAGAGAGTGTTTGTGTATGTGTGGATATCCTAACAACAGATGAAACGCCTAACATCGCAGACAGTCGCTCAAAGCAGTTTAGAATTTAATGTTTAGAGATGGCGTGACCAAAGTCTATGTAAGAAGTCTAGCCTATAGTCTTTAGTGCGTGACTTTGATGTACCCCTTGCTTCTTGCGTCCTTGTCACAGCACCAGTTGCACATAGAAATTAAGCACCTAAATTCACATGCTGATTGGGTGATTCTGCTTGTGAGAGACTTTTCTCACTCTTAGGTCACATGTCAACAGACTGGCCTGTCTTAGCAACTACCAAAATATTAAGGAGGACTAAGCAAAATTGTTTCTACTTTATAATTAACGTTCTCAACTTGCAAAACAACTTTACAATGAAAACAATTGTTTGTATTCAATACTTTGTTATTATAATTTTCCAATTTCCATATCTGCAATGCCTGTATTTTGGATTTTTTTGTAGTTCACTTAGAATCCAACATGGAAATAATTTTTGTTTGTTATTGGCATTGATTGTTTTAAAATTCTAATGGGACTTACATGCCTGTGTTTTTATTTCTGTAATAAATACGTTTTTTCGTGATTAATCATGATTAATCACAGACAAAAGTGTGATTAATTAGTTAATTTTTTTAATCATTTGACAGCCCTAGAAAATATATTATTTATACAGTAACTATGGTACGGCAACACAATTTTTTGATTATTAAGGCATAATAAAAATGTGAAAAACAAACCTGAGGTAAAGTTATGTTTTTGCTATCAGAAAGTTGTTTCTTTTAGCAGAGGCACGCATATTCAGAGGCACGAGAAAAAGTAGCTTTTGGCTTATGGACAATCAAGGTAGAAATAGTCAGAATTCTTTTGTGCTTTGAAATTTTAATAAGGTGATGTTAGAATGAAATGTAGACACATTTAGAAAAAGTCAGGGTTTAACTACAGTTAAATGTGTTTATTTTAACAAAGTTATTAAGTTGCAAAATTTAAAAACAAAATGCCTTAGTCTTATGTTCCATCTTGTGATAAAAGCATTATAAACTTCAGCAGCATCTAATAATCTTATTTGTTGATGTTAATTTATATATTTACAAATGCAGTTTTAACTTTATATATACTTTATATATATATATATATATATATATATATATATATATATATATATATTTAAATAAAAAACAAAAAAATATATAAAAAATAATAAAATAAAATAAAATAAAATAAAATAAAATAAAATAAAATTTGAGTGCATTCATTTTTTGGTTTGGAATTTAATGGGGATTTGCTGCAAAAATGCCAGCAAAAATCTCACAAATTCAAGATAAACAGTCAAAAAAAATGCTGCTGCACAATGAAACAAAATTTTAAATTAAATAAATAAACAAACAAATAAAATAAAATAAATAAATGAACAAATAAAAAATAAAATAAAATTTGAGAGAATTCCTTTTTTTGTTTGGAATTTAATCGGGATTTGACGCAAAATGTTAGCAAAATATCACAAATTCAAGATAAATAGTCAAAAAAATGTATACAATCTATACAATTAAATAAACTAACAAAACAAAACAAAACAAAACAAAACAAAACAAAACAAAACAAAACAAACACTAAACTATAGAAGTTTATCACTTGTGTTGCCATTCAGATTCTATTAGTAGTGTAAAATAATTTCTGCATGCATTGATGTCAATGGATGGCCTCTATACAGTCCTCTTTACAGTACAATTAAAGTGTGACAAAAGTTGAAAGATGACTCCAGCAATAAGCAAACTTACAGCGGCCAGCTCTCTCTCCTCAAAGATGCGAGTCAGGATGAGTCTGCGCAGAGGTACAGTCATGATGAGGATGAAGGGAAACGCCAGAGACGCTACAGTCGACTTCACCACCCACAGCAGGACGATACACAACAACTGAATGACGGTGAACATGTTCATACGCCACGTCTTCACCTGTGTGCAAAACAAAACAAGCATTCAATTACAATTTCAAATGATTATTTTTCAGTTCATTTTCCTTTCATTTGAGTTCATTTATTCATTTCAGGCCACATTTAAACAACAGAGCCTTGACCAAAGGGCTGTACACGACCAAAGTCCCTTTAAGGGAAGTCATTTCACTCAGCAGCCATCTTTAAAAAACGTCTCCCGGGCGGTATGCTCTGGCATTCTGTCTGAATCGGGTATTATCAAATTCTCCAAAACTGTTTGCCAAGCTTATGATTACATTACATATTTGGAATCACCAATAAGGTTAAACAACAGCTGTCTCATAAGTTTCGGTTCTAAACGTTCGAATCAAACAAAATCAGCATTTTTTTGCATTTTTTTCAAAATCAGTTTCCCGATCGAATGCACTTGCTCACTTGAAAGAAATGAGTTCACAACACCAACTTCATTTATGGGCGTTCTTCACATTATTATCCTCTGGATAATGCTTCATCTGATTGCGCTGGTCTTCAGAAGTAATCCATAACTTGGTCTTGATGTTGAATCTCCTCCAGAAATGATAGCGACTCTTTGTTTGCAAGTTTGTGGACATTTGAGTAGTTGCTGTCATGTGATGTGCGTTTGACAGGACGGACTGTACCTCATGTTCATTTCATAGTACAGATTTCAAGCCTAATGTAGAGTTTCGTTTCGTTGCAAAACGAAAAATTGGAAAAAAAAATTGGAAAAATTGGATTTTGTAATTGGAAATCACTGTTCAGATGTTCCCTTATCTATGAGTGAATTGCTGCCATTAACACAATTTAAGAATGAACATTTTAGGCCTACTACAAAAAGTATTTTTCCACAAAATGCGATATCCGCCTGACCAGTTTCTTTGCAAAATGCGATATAAAAGTTATAGAACTGCTATATATAGAACAGCCATATGCGCAAGCACAGCATCCCCTGGGAGGAGAGTCACCGCCGGCGAAGTGCTCCGAGTTTGCTCATTGATTTAACGATAATATCAAAACAAAAAAAAACATCTGTTTTTAAAAAGAGGATTCACTAGGCTAACTAAAAACGTTTGCCATTTAATTGTTTATACTGTAGGCGAGCTGTCAGTCACAGGCTACGTCCGTCTGTCAGTCAGAGAATCAAAGCTTCAGAGTCGAGCTAACCTCATGGATTTTGATGACGGATTGGAGCCGGTCATTCCAGCTGCATAATAATAACAATAATAATAATAATAATAACATTATTAGTATTACAGTGAAATAAGTCTTTAAATATGACGGGACGAGCCTGACGAGGCGAGCTTGTGTCCGTGGACTCGGTGAAACAGAAACTGCGCCATCGCGGCTCCGCCTGCTCTGATCATACAGGTTTTCAGCTTCGGTGTGGAAGAAACCTCCACTTTTTCTGTAACGAGCTACAAGTCGTTTATTGAACTAACTTTATCTTACTTATCTATATTATAACTAATCACAATTAGTCCGAAGCTGTTTAAGGATGGTTGAAACAATAAACATCCTGCAGTTTGTTTGCTCTGACAGCTCAGCCGGTATGTTGTAATGCGACCTTTTCATTCAGGGACTGCTCTGGATTACTGGCACACGCCATAATCACATTATGTTTTATATGTCATTATGTTTTTGAATATTATGAATATTTACGATCTATTGATAAATTATTGTTAATTTTCCCACTGATGATCCAAAAGTTTTCTTCAAATGCCACAGTGAAGCCTGCTTAAAGCCATTGGTGCCCCAGCAAAAAAAAAAAAAAAAAAAGTTATGTTATGTTATATTGTGTACGTTCTGGCCAAAAACGAACTCAGAATCTTATTATTAATAATCATTCTTTGTATATACTGTTCCATATAGTTTTTATTCATTGTAATCAATTTAGGATGTTTGACAATGTTAAGATAAATATGTTGCATTTTGGCATGCTTTTTGACTTATTTATGAACTATTTATGGACAAAAAAATTCAATAAAAAATATCCTGGATTTGAAGAATATGTGTCCCTGGCCTTCACTGAGCTCAAGTAATAGTTTAATATACAGAAATTGTGAATAAACTTGACTGTTGATGTCTTCAATAATAATGTCAAATAACCAACATTTCTCAAAATGGATATATCTCGTTTTGCAACGAAACTCTTCATATGTTTCTTATGTCTGTAAAGCAAGTGTTTGTTGGGATTCCAGTAGTAAAAGCACACATTTGGTCCGAGTTCTCCCCCGGGGAAACGTCAGTTTATATCGATCGATGACTGGCTACTGTACTAGTGGGCAGGGCTTCATTCGCCATATCAGACGTTTTTGTATTTGACACTACTAAACATAAATAACTCCAAAAATAAACACACCAATATCTAGACATATAATAAAACAAAGAGAAAGAAGAGCATGCAGCAATGGTTTTTGTACAATTTTGTTCAAGAGCCAAGGACAAAACGTGGGTTTCAAGCATATCTGCAATGCATATATTAGGAAAAATAAATAAAATTAAATAAAATTAAATTAATCAAAAATGTAATTAAATATAATTTTATTCATATTTGTCATTGTCTACAGAAGGGATATATTAAAATATAATTCAGTATAAGAAGACTTAAACACGTATAATATTGACCTTCTTCTTCTTCTAAAAACCTTTGCAAGCAAGGAGGTTAAATCACAATTTCTTTTAGATTTACTCAATAAAATTCTATAAAAACTGTAATAAGTACAAATCAAAATAATTGTGTAGTTGCATTTTAATGTAAATATAACTATTTTGATCAGGGGCGCCGCTAGCAATTTTGGGCCCCATGAAAAAATATGAGGATGGGCCCCCTACAACTAAGCTAGCTATCCAAACTCTTTGTCTGCAATGTAGTTATACTGACCTATGCATTTTATTATTGATTTTGTCCACTACTTATCAGTATTTAATAAGAGACCGGCCATGACTGTAGCTAGCAGATGATTTAATGTTCAAATGTAAATGTAGTACAAAAAAAGGAACATAAAAAAATATTCACTGAAAATTTTACATTTCTAAACACACAAAACACCAGTGTGTCACTATTTAAATAACTGTACTGCAATAGTGTCTCATACAATGTGCAATACACTGGAACAGTGACAAAAATCAATAAGACACAAAATTATATTACAATGAGAGCCATAAATAAGCCGAGACCCATAAACGATGCTGAGTGCATCATCCGGGTAATTAAAGTGCACTTATTATTTTTAGAGTTTTTAGTGTGAACGCACTACCTACACTATTTATACTACAAAATGGCGTAGAATAGTGCATAAGTATGCGATTTGGGATGCAGCTGATGTTAACCTCGAGGACATCGCTGCTTTGACAGTTTACCTGACGATCGCACTCAACAAAGCATCAACTCTCTTCCTACTACTGACGGACTGAACCATACAGTGTAAGAAGGCAGATATAAGCCGTATTTTTTATTTCTAATAATTTTTTTTCCTTGTAATTTAGAGACACATTCATAATTTAGATTACACTATAGTACTGTTATTAATTTTAAAGCAGATCCCTGTGGGCCCCTAGAGTGCATGGGTCCTTAGAATCGTCCTAACTTTCCCCCCCTTAGCGGCGCCCCTGGTTATGATGAACGATGGCTGAAAATGATTTCATGTTCTTTGACATATTTTTAATTCAATTCAATTCAATTCAAACATATTTTGACATTTCATTTTCACAAATGTTTTTTTTTAATAAAAAAGTAGGCATTACACTACATTTACATAGAACCTTTGATTTTATGTTTATCATTCCTTCTATATGTACACAATCTTGATATGATGAGACCATCAAAATAGGACAATTTGTCCAAAAGAGACTACAATTTCATATTCAAATCAATTCAATTCAATTCAATTCAAACATATTTTGATATTTCATTTTCAAAAATTTAATTTGAAACATTACAGTAGACATTTACATTGCACTACATTTACATAGACACTTTGATTTTATGTTTAATATGCCTTCAATACATACCATTTCAATGTAGTCATGTCATTGGCCAATGAACATTTCCTGCTTTTTATCAAACTATTTAATAACTGTAACAAGAGGCAATTCAATCATAACTTAATGTTAAAACATCTATGATAATATTATTTATCAATATGTGGCTCTTTTTGGATTTTAGGAAGCTATAGAAATTAAAAATGTAAAACAGGGTATACGTTAGGACCATTGTTTTTATTTACATCCCTCAAAATGCTCTACATACAGTTGTAATTGTGATGTGGAAACCAAAATGGGACAATTTGTCAAAAAGAGGTTAAAATTAAATTTTCTTAAGTTTTGTTGATAAATACCAAACCATGATTTGTGCGCCCCCTTGTGGATGTTCAAAAAGTTTTCTACCAAAACCAAAAGTCAAATTGGTGCAAACTTGTAGCATATCCCGCTTCGTAAATCCAACACATTTAAATCTGTAAATAGATGGACTCTACCTCAAACTCTCAGGAAGAAGAGTTTACCTTGGTAACGTAGACGTGGTCAGGATGATGTTTAGCTGGTGTGACCATAAGTGTGATTCGCTCGTAAAGTTGGATACCGGTAAGAGAAGTGATGCCCATGTAGAGAAATATCCCAAACAGCACAGCCAGAGGAATATGACGCAGCACATCTGTCATTACTATAGACAACCCTGCACAGAATAAAGATGCAAAAATACTCTCATTTTTAAAAACCAATGGCTTAATAAACTAGGACACTTGAGTGGTCTCAAATGTATAACAAATGCTAATATAGCAGCATATAAGCCACCCTTGAGTTTGATATCATTTTACTATGAAATTTCTTAGTCACAACTTGAAGGTAAGGATAAAAACATAGTAAAATCACTGTTTATGAAGCTTTCCAGCAGGCACAGGACATCAACATTATATCAGATTGACATTGTACCTCAACGTCTTAGAGACACATTTTGTTTGGAATTTAAAATCGGGTTGACATCAGAACCCAACATCAGGCTGTTGTTAACCCTGTAAAGCCGAATGTATAATATTTAATACACAAGTTTCTAAGAGCTATATAATATCCGCCTGATCAATTCTTTGTTTAAAAATCTGTTGCATATGATTTGATATAAAACAGGAATATCAGGTAACAGGTAAAAACAAAGAGGAAACAGCCTGAAATGTTCTCTGTTGTCAAAAAGTTATGGGCAAAATTGTTTTCTTGTAATTAAAATGAACATTGTTGTGATCAAAAAGTTGCACAGACGCCTGAGGTATTAACTGTGATGCAAAATAAAATAAGAAAAAAAAATGTATATGGCAATTTTTTAGGGGATTTTGCTTAAAAAAACATCTTAGTTCTAGAAAAGTAGAATTTTTTGCCTTATAGGGTTAATGTCCATTATCCAACCTAAAATCAACCAAATATCAGCATCTAATGATGTTACAGCATGATGTTGTGTAGACAATACCATTGTCTATCAGATGTTGAATTTTGGTTGCCATACCTGACGAATAAATGTCAGTATCTGACGTCAATATGACGTTGTTTTAAGATGTTGGCTGAACGTTGGATTTTGGTCACTTTCCAACACAACCAAAAAACAACCAAATATCAACGTCATTTGACGTCGTTATTGAACGTAAAAATAACGTTGTCCTTAAATGCTGGCTAGACACTGAATTTTGGTCACCTGACATCACGACCTAAATCTAAACCTAATATTAATGTCTTATGACCAGAGCCGCGCAGAATCTGCGGCCACAGATTTCCAAGGATTTCAGCAGAATGTTGCGTCCGTCAATCACATATACTGTAGTATGAACAGACCATGCATGCGCAATAAGCTGCACAGGTTGACATGACTTTTGTTTATGTGAGGGAAGGCACAGACTTCATAGTTAATGAGGTTTCCAATTACTTTTTTGAAAGTGGAGGAGTGATGTTCTGTAAGCCATGTAAGTTTTATTCCAATTAATATTTAAATTGTGTTTAAAAATGATAGAAACATAGATAATTTAGAATTTATCAAAATGGGAACGTATTATTGCTTATGACATTGTGTGCCTGCTGGGTTATTGATTTTTTTATTATATATAATAGATATTATATAGAGTGTCACGGTGGCACAGTGGGTAACACGATCACCTCACAGAAAGAAGATTGAGAGCCTCGGCTGGGTCAGTTGGCATTTCTGTGTGGAGTGCATGTTCTCCCCGTGTTCGTGTAGTTGCTCCAGTTTTCCCCACAAGTTCAATGACATGTGGTATAGGTGAACTGGGTAAGCTAAATTATTCGTATATTGTCAATGGGTGTGTATGGATGTTTCCCAGTGATGGGTTGTGGCTGGAAGGGCATCCGCTGCGTAAAACATATGCTGGATAAGTTGGCAGTTCATTCCACTGTGTAATGTAATGTAATGTGTATTCACATAGCGCATTTATTTTGCCCTACACCCAAAGCGCTTCACAATCATAAGAGGGGGTCTCCTCACACCACCACCAGTGTGCAGCATCCACTTGGATTACTTGGCAACCAAAGATTAATAAGACTAAGCTGAAAAGAAAATGAATGAATAAATATATATTATATTATTAAAATCAACTGGCTGATTACCAACATTCTCTTCAGTAGAGAAAAAAACGATTAGCAGTAAGTTGAGGGTGAATAGTAATGATGATCATTTCCATTTATGGGTGAACTATCCCTATAAAAAAAATTATAAAATATTCATTCATTCTTTTTCGGCTTAAACCCTTTATTAATCAGGGGTTGCCGCAGCAAAATGAACCAGCATATCCAGCATATGTTTTAAGCAGCGGATGCCCTTCCAGCTGCAACCCATCACTGGGAAACATCCATACACATACTGTACACTACAGACAATTTAGCCTACCCAATTCACCTGTACCGCATATTTTTGGACTTGTTGGGGGAAAACAGAGCACCTGGAGGAAACCAATGTGAACATGGGGAGAACATGCAAACTTCACACAGAATTCCCAAGTAACATAGCCGAGGCTTGAACCAGTGACCTTCTTGCTGTGAGGTGATTGTGCTGTCAACTGCACCACCATGACGTCCCCAAATAAAATATTTAAGAAGGCAAATTTTTAATATTATGTAAAGTAGACCATACATGTATTGGCCATACACAATAAATGCACTATATAAATACACATTACATTACATAACCTATGATTGGTTGGGGGGGGGGGGGGGGGCACATTTGCATGGATGCAATAATTAGGATTAAATTGTATTTATTAGACACTCACCAAACAAAATATTACAAAATGTCTTTATATATCATTTATAAAATCTTCTAGGTATTTTTTGGGGGCCCTCAGATGTCCTGGGATTTTAAGCAACTGTTTACCTCACTTATTGGTTAAATCCACTCCTGTATTTCAATACGTGGTTTATAATTTGAATTGGTGTTTCTTACCCACTAGGATAGCCACACACATCCCTGTGACCCTCTGCTCTTTCACCTCTTGTATCATGGGCTTTTCTCCGGGTGCAGTGGCTTTGCTCATGACTGTCAGAGCGTTAACATGAGTGACTGAGCGGACAGTAGCAGCGGTCAGCCATGGCAGACCAAACAGAGGACAGATCGCTCCTAAAGTCACTATCAGAAGCAGGTCGAGATGAAAGCCAGAGCCCTTCATCAAACGCCGCTCCTTCTTGCTCACGATCAATCTGTCAGAGAACAAATAGATGAATTTAAGTGTAAGGAACGCAGATTGCAATTTGTACCAAGGTTGTATTTATGAACTGAAACTAAGACTAAAACTAGTGTTCAAAAATGTGTATTAAATTAAATTAAAATTAAAATTAAAAATAAAAATAAAAATAAATAATAATAATAAAATATTTAAATTAAATGAACAATAAAATTAAATAAAATTAAATAATAAAACTAATAAAAATTATAAAAATATATATATACATATATATATATATATATATATATATATATATATATATTAAATTAAATTAATAAGTTTGTTAGTTTCAGACTAAAACGGATTATTTTGTGAATTTAAATAAATGATAGGATTTTTATTTTTGGTTGAACTATCCCTTCAAAGGGGTGGTCTACAATGTCACATTTTAAACTTGTAGCTGTTTGAGCAGAAACAACATCTGTAAAGTTGCATGAATAAACAGATGGAGTATGTGCAAACACCACAAATGTTATTGTAAATTCCATTTAAGATTAGCTAGAAGGACTATCCCAAGGTTGTATTCATAAACTGAAACTAAAACTAAGACTAAAACTAGAGAAAAAATTAAATTAAATTAAATTAAATTAAATTAAATTAAATTAAATTAA
>CAIGQQ010003610.1:9401164-9415026 GCA_903798035.1 Danio albolineatus | reverse complement strand
ATAGATGGATGAATGAATGAATGAATGAATGAATGAATGAATGAATGGACAGATGGATAGACAGACAGACAAACAGTCAGACAGACAGACAGACAGACAGACAGAAAGACAGACAGACAGACAGACAGACAGACGGGCAGATGGATGGATGAATGGATGGATGGAATAATAAAACATTGGATGGATTGATGATGGATGGATGGATGATGGAAAGACAGAATGATAGATGGATATAATTTACAAAAAATAACATTCATATTTTACTGTAAAACAAGACAAATATTCGGATGTATTAAACTGTGCTGACTATGTAAATGCGATCACACTAAACACCTTTCCACCCAGGAATCTGCTGTTGCGAAGTTTCCTCAGGAAAAAGGCAGTAAAGAAGGTGCCCATCATGAGCACCATTGACAGCAGGGCTGTGTTGGGCTGGTTGAGGATGGGCTCCCCGATCACACTGCTCCCTCCGTCAGACTGTTTGAAGGCAGCTGAAGTGTAGCTCATCATCAGTGGGTGCTCTTGAAACACCTGAGAAAATATAACATTCATTTATTCAGGATTCAAGCTACTGCTAAATCTACAAAAAATCATCTTGTTGTCCACTGTCAACATAGCCAGCATTTAATTATTTAATTAATAAACTTAAATATGATATATATATATATATGGCACAACACTTAACACTAAACTAACAGTTAAATTCCTTTCATTTAAAGGTGTCCTATAAAGAAAAATCTGGGTATACATAGGCGAAATAACAGTCGAATAATACGTTAAGTATATGTTAAGTATATGATGTAAATTCTTTGAGTGTAAAATCACAGTGGGCCAATCAGTATACAATACAGACTGCTGTATCGCACACATGAATATTCATTAGCAAGCCCTCAATATTTGCATGTACTTAAGATCACATTCTACAATATCTATACATGATGAGAAGCCACGTCATCAGGAGATCAGCAGCCAAAACACAAGCTGGCATGTTGCACATGGGATCATTACAATGTTTTTTTTTAATTAAATTATATTAAATGACACTTTTGATCATAATAATAATGTGAAACTATATAATCTATTAATAAATTGTACACACATTTAGGCTACGCTTCAGTCAGCACACAAATAAAATAAAATAAAATAAAATAAAATAAAATAAAATAAAATAAAATAAAATAAAATAAAATAAAATAAAATAAAATAAAATAAAATAAAACAAAACAAAACAAAACAAAACAAAACAAAACAAAATAAAATAAAATAAAATAAAAATATATTTTAAATATTTTTATTTATGTTTTTTTTTATTATTCAATTGTATTACTAATTACCATTTCTTTCATTCACCTTAGAATAAGTTTTGTCACAGTAAATAAAGCCGTCTTCTCTACACAAGCTAAAATATTTTTTTATAACAGCAGCATCTGTCTGAAGCCTAAAATTGCTTAGAGGAAGGCATCTCATTAGCTTTTGCTGGTATTAAATCTGTACCTTAATTAGCTTAGAGAAGGTTTCAAAGATGAAAATGAGAGAGATGAGAAACGCAAAGATCTCCTGGGTGAAAGGAGAGATGTAGCGCACGAGGAAACTGCCCTCAGCCGCAACGATCACCAGGACAATAAAGATGAGCCAGAACCCGATCCACACTCGCCCCGTCAGATATTCAAAGCCCTGCGCCTGGCAGAACTGATATTAAGGAAGAAGAGAGACAACTTGAACGATAGCAGATGGGAACCAAAAGCAGACAAATGTTGAGGTAATCAAACTACCTCTTTCTTCATAATGGCTGAACCATAAAGACAAGAAATACCTTATAAAAAGCCTCCTCGAAGACTAAAAGGGGTCCAGAAAAGCCAATAATGAGCAGCGGTTGTCCTGCCAGCAAAGAGAACAGCACTCCTACTGTCGCTGTGGAGATAATGAGCTCAGACACTCCCATCATGCCTTGAGTCTTCTCACCTAGATACACGGGAAAGTATGGCATTAAACTAAGAAAGTCTCTTCTGTCACGTGAATAATAAAACAATAAACACAAAATCAGGCTTAGAGAAATCATAATTCGAAAAATTAAATCTGTATTATGATATAAATTCGTAATTCCAAGATTCCAGGAAAATAATTATACTAATTATAGTCGAATTTATGAAAAATTCTAAAATAAAAAACATAAAAAGTCAATCAAATTATGAGCATGGGCCCTATCATTGTCAGGGTTCTGCCACTCCTGTCTTGTTAATTCTTGTTTTGGTGGCAGAGTCCGGACACTAGCTCTGTCTAGTCCTCTGTGTTGTTATTGTGTCTCTGTATGAGTGCCAATTGTGGGCATGCTTGGACTGTGTGCGCTCCCGCTTGATACTGGCGCATGGGGTCTGGGCGTGTTCGCGATTGCGCACTCTCGTCCTGGTGTTTGTGTTTGTATGTCCACAGCGTGTGCGTCTTCATTCCCAGCCTCTAAGTCTAGTTGGTTTCGGTTTCGGGTGGCGCTGGGATGAAACATTCACGCTGTGTGTGTGAGCATGTAAGATGTTTTCATTTTATTGTGTGCTTGTGTCTTGCGTTCAGTCCTCTGTTGTTGTTGTGTTTAGCACGTGGTGTATGTTTACATGTCGTCATGCGAGCATGCAGTTTTAAGAGTTCTCTCATTGGCTGCTTGTTCTAGTCTTTATGTGAGCACATGGCTTGTGTTGTCATGTGCTCTCCCGTCTATTGTCTGGCCCCACCCTCCTTGTTAACCCATTATTAGTTTATCATGTTCACCTGTTTGTGTGTTAATTACTTCTGCTTTATATTCTCCTCATGTCTGCTGTCCTGTGCCAGTTTATTGTATTCCACTGAGTGTGTTGGAGTCATCCTGTCCAGTGTCTAGTCCTGCCTTGCCAGCCCAGTTTAGGTGATGTTTTTTCCCCCTTTGGGGTAATTTCTGTTTGTTTATTAAAAATAACATCTCATTTCTTGCATTCTGGAGGCCTTGCCTTTTCCCTTTACCCAAACCTTAACAATCATAGGCCTGGAACAGACAGGATATAAGTGTTTATTAATTCGTTTTTCTTTTTATTTAATTATTTAATGGCGTCACGGTGGCGCAGTGGGTAGCACGATCACCTCACAGCAGAAGGTCGCTGGTTCAAGCCTCGGCTGGGTCAGTTGGCATTTCTGTGTGGAGTTTGCATGCTCTCCCCGTGATCGCATGGGTTTCCTCCTGGTGCTCCGGTTTCCCCCACAAGTCCAAAGACATGTGGTATACAGTAGGTGACTTGGGTAAGCTAAATTGTCTGTAGTGTATGTGTGTAAATGGGTGTGTATGGATGCTTCCCAGTAAGTTGGCGGTTCATTCCGCTGTGGCAAACCCAGATTAATAAAGACACTAAGCCGAAAAGAAAATGAATGAATGACTAATTATTTAATAGTTTCAATCTGATATAATTTTTACGATTATGATTTCCCAAAGCATTATTATTTCATTTTAAATGTATTTTCTGCATTGCAAAGACATTGTCAAAGACAAAATAAGAGGTACGGGAGCGTCATTGGTTTACTTGCCTAATAAACCTCCGAAGGTGATAGTGGGCGAAAGAGCAGCAAAATAAATGAAAATAACAGCAGCGATACATTGTGTGTCCAAGGCGTCCTTCAGGTCACTTATGTAGCGTGGGTAACGGCGGCGAATATCGTGAATCAGACCTCCAAAGGGAATACCAGAGCGCTTGAGAGGGTCCACGTCAAACTGATCCTCCTCCTCCTGTTCTTCTGTACTCACGTCTGTAACATAAACAGAACACGTCAGCATTAACACGACAGACAGCCAGACTATGAACCTTATTATTCAAAGTGCACTTGTTTTTACGATTGTTTTAGAACTTCCGATTCAGTTGCCTATGGGAGAAATCACTAGGAATAAACAGCAGAAAACAGTCAAACTGCTTGCTCTACAAATAAATGTTTATGACTATACTAGCAGACAAAAGTCTTGTCGCCTATCCAAGTTTTAAGAATAACAAATAACAACTTGACTTCTAGTTTTAGCAGTGGCTTATATGAAAGGCAAATGCCTCCATATTACGCTTATTTTACCTGAATAAAATATAATCGTGCCTTGATTTTTAATTAATTAAAGTCTCGTCACTAAACAGAAATAATGTACGGAATAGAATATAAAGTCATTGTGCAGTGGAAAAAGAATTAGGCCCAATCCCAATTCTACCCCTTAGCCCTTCCCCTTACCACTACCCCTCATTTTGTGCGTTCCCGTGAAGGGGTAGGGGTGTCCCAATTCTCTTTAGCTTAAATGCGTAGAGCTAAGGGCTAGGGGTAGATACCCCTTCGAACAAAGATTTTTCAGGACCGAACTCGAAACCATGGAGTAAGAAAATTTCCCAGAACACACCAACCACAGCTGCACCCGGTAGTAAGGAGGAAGTAAGGAAGGGAATGAGACCGTAAGTCTCAGGCCAAAAAGATTCCAATGGTTGTGGCCACTAGTACGTGAAGAACAAGGTCAATAGGAAAAGTAATCAGAAATGCATTTCACCTTTGGTCTCCAGCTCAGCTCCTGCTACAGTACTGGCACATTTTTTGAGCTCCCTCTCTTTGCGTTTACGTAGCATCTGTTTCTGGAAGGAGGCCACAGTTTTCAGCAGGTCTTTTCCTTCAACGTCCGATGGTGGAATTACAATACTGCAGTCTAAAAACTCGTTGATGCCATTAAGCAGATCCTGGCGGTCATCGGCAAAGTACGCTACCTCGTGGAAATTCTGTGGATAGGCAGGAAAAACAGTTCAAATGAGTGGTTTTAAAAATTTGGTAAAGCAAGTTTTGACTAGTAGGTTACAATTCTGCAGGCCCCATGCTTTATTTTAAATTGGAATAATAGAAAAGTCCAGTTTCAGTTTCTCATTTGTTGGCACCGTCGTCAAATTAGGTTAAAATGTATCATATAATAGTGTTGGAAATCAAAAATTTCTCTTTTGTCAGTCAGTACTAGGATTGGTCTAAAGATGCTCTGGATCATTTTTCTCCCCAATGTTCATCAAAATATGCAGCAATAATAACAATAATAAACATTCATTCATTCATTTTCTTTTCGGCTTAGTCCCTTTATTAATCCGGGGTCGCCACAGCGGAATCAACCGCCAACTTATCCAGCATATTTTTACGCAGCGGATGTTCTTCCAGCCGCAACCCATCGGGAAACATCCATACACACACATTCACACTCATACACTATACTGACAATTTAGCCTACCCAATTCACCTGTACCACATGTCTTTGGACTTGTGGGGGAAACCGGAGCACCCGGAGAAAACCCATGCAACCACAGGGAGAACATGCATACTCCACACAGAAATGCCAACTGACCCAGCCGGGGCTCGAACCAGCGACCTTCTTGCTGTGAGGCGAATGTGCTAACCACTACGCCACCATGGCGCCCCAATAATAAACATTTCAATAAAATTAAATATGGCTGACAGGATTACCATAGCATTAACAAATATTGCCAAGCACAATTAAATACACAATAGAGGAATATTAGCGAAGAATTATAATATAGAATTCTTAAGTTATCATTTGATGTGATGTTTACATCATGAAACTGTATAAGCACTCTGATGATAATATTACAAAAAACCAAAAAGGTATTAGTGAAATATAAGCACATAAGAGCATAATATAATGACTTAAAAGATCAAAAATCCAAAATGAAAAAGTCCAATTAAGGCTAAAACTCAAAATTATGAGAGAAAAATAATTGCAGACTTACTAGACAAAAAAGTGATGATAAACTAAATCAGCTCTCTTTCTCACAATGATTTTTTTTTTAAATGACATTACATCAATGTCATAACAAGTCATAAGTATTTCTACCATATAAAGTCAGCCATATTTAGCTAGGAAATTAAAACAATTGAACTTTACACAAGCCAACACTCTTGAGAAGGGGTAAAAGAGGTCGGAGCCGGTTCCAGATGGGCATGTCAGCTCCAAGTGGTTGAGACTTGAGCTTCAAATGGGCTGTATAAACCCTTCTGGAGTATTCATTGAACTAATTGATCTTTCTTCCGTGACATGGAGTCCAAACTATAGTGTTTTCCAAACATCTACACCTACCAAAACCCTAAACCCCACCTCACAGTAACCTGTTGTGCTTTATTAACGTTCACACCTATCACAACCCTAAACCCAACCTACTTGTGAAAGTCCCTCCCACTTGGAGGTCGCCCAACCTACTTATGGCATAACTCCCTCCCACTTGGAGCTCTCCAACCTGCAGCGATGCCTACTTAAATTCCCAATGTTTGTTGGTGCAGTCGACCAATTTTACAGATATTTATTGTATAATGAGTTTTTAAAATCAAACATCTCTTAGATCAGTTTTGTAAGGCTTGGTCTAAAGATTGTCTGAACCAATTTGGCCTAATCTTCTCAAAGATGAACAGCTAAAAAAACAAAAACAAAAAAACAATATTGAATAAATTGCAATATGGCAGGAAAATTCATGAGTTGAAGCTTAAATGTAATGAATACTTTCACATAGAATGGAGCAATATAACTAAACCAAAATCATAATTTTGGGTCAAGTCATTCTGAAGTTATGATTTACCGTAATTCTTGTGTCATGGGTGTGAACGAGCAAATGAGAAATGCCAATAAAACACACACAGGCAATACAAGCAATATTTATTTTTAATGGCTCACTCATAAAGTGAATACAGATTGTTGGAGAATGCCAAAGAAAATTGGAAACCCGTTCAGTGATTTTAGTGTGGTTTGGTTTTTTGGCATTTTTTTGGAGAAATTTGGACAAAATTAAAAGAAGTATTGAGATTATTGTTATTTCAATAACATTTAAAATGGTGAAACTTGACAAATGGGGTATCATTAAACTGATTAGATGACTATGAGTAAACCAGAAGTGTAATTTCAGACCATTTGGATTTCATTATCATGCTGTAAAACTGATGAAGCTATGAGGACATTATAGCATTGACACCTCTCACTTTCCCACCAATTTGCTTAAGTTCAGGATGTTTATTTCTGTTTCTGGAGACCGTCATGTGCTGGTTCAGGATTGTTTGACCTCTCCAGAAACAGAAATGGGCCTTCCTGGCCTAAGCATCGCAAAGAAACATGCTCTATTCCTGTTTGGCAGATCAACACAAAATTCATTACAGGTTTATAAAGCATTCTGTGATCACACAGCTTGACCTCAAGATCATCTGACACAACTCTGGAGAAGGGTGGACAAAATTTATAGTTGGTTGTGTTAAGAAGTACTTGATAAACCCCAAAACGGCCAAAAATATAATCTGAAATTTATCTGAAGTGAACACCATGACCCAAGACATAAATAAAAGACACTCAACAACAGTTTTTTTTTTTTTTAAGAATCAGAGTTCACAGTCAAAAGACTTGCTTATTCATTCATTTTCCTTCAGCTTAGTCTCTATTTCAGATGTTGCCACAGCGTAATGAACCACCAACTATTCCAGTATGTGCTTTACACACGAATTCCCTTCCAGCTGCAACCCAGTACTGGGAAACACCCATACACACTCCTTCTCACACAAACAGTCATACACTATGGCCAATTTAGTTTACCAAATTTCCCTATAGAGCATGTCTTTGGACCGTCGCTTAGTCTCTATTTTAGAAGACTCCACAGTGGAACAAACCGCCAACTAATTTGTTAATTTTCCTTTGGCTTTTTCCAGCCGGGACTCAAACCAGCAACCTTGTAAACTTGCTGTGAGAAGACAGTGCTAAACACTGAACCACCATGCCGTCGACAACATATACAGTTGCCCAAATAAAAAATAATAATAAAAAAAGCGATTTCTAGACTCTGTTGTGAAATTAAACATCATTTAATATCTATAGATAAGTCCAAGGCCATTATGCTATATTAAAAAAAAGTATAATATTTTGTGATTTAGTTAAGACAACATTACCACCTGTTAGCTGTTCATTTGGGAAATCATTTGGAGGTTTTGTCAGCTAATCATCTGGAGCTTTTGTCAGCTAATTTCAGCTTCCGGATTTAAAATAATTTTTGTGGCGGGATCAAAATCAGTTACTTATCGCCAATCTGCTAGTGCAGTGATGACATGTCGGTTTTTCATTATTATTCATAGGGGAGTTGTCTTATCCTATGAGAAGATCCTGCATGTTAATTATTCGTGAGAGCATGTGCTTTCTGAAGGCAAGGCAGACCTGCCAAGCTGTGAGACCCAGCGACTGGGTGAGACACAGGTCATATGTGTTTGTTTCCATGTTCTTCTGGGTTTGTTGCATGTTTTTCCCAGCGATTCTGTCAGGGCCGATACAGCTGTTGGTTTGCACCAAGCATTTTGTCGAGAGAGCTGTACAAGAATTGGAGAATGGTGGACTTTGTCTTTTATCAGTTGAGTCTGTGACCATTCAGACACATCGCTTATATCCGTGCTGCTGTGTTGCACATGCATTCAGACCCAGGGATTGAGGAGGAGAGAAGTTCTCCTCATTTTTAGTGTTTATACAAACACAATTATCTTTATAATGATATAACAAATTGTGATTATGTATATATGAAATTACAGGACATTAAATTACTGTTTATTTATTTACATTTTAACTTTTTAAACCATAAAACGGTTTGTGTCTCATTTTGTGAGCTAACTGAAAACAGTTGTTCGCTCTCCTCTTTTTCCCCTGCTCTGCCGGCCACGCCCACCGCCTCCCTCAGCTCCCCTGGAGCTCCACGCTCATCTTGGAGGATTTTTTTTTTTTAAATTCTGAGGTAGACTTGAACAGAAAGAGGGGGATTTCATTGCCCTTTAATAAAAAGTTAATGATCAGACTAAAACAAAAAATATTTGGCAGGTGTATTTATTGTATTTTTATTTTCTCCTGCTGTTTATTTAAAGGAGACCTATTATTCATTTTTTACAAGGCGTAAAAACTACACAAATAATTTTTAATTTTTATAACTTTTTTTTTATAAAACTGTCACTTTAAATTCTGTCACTTTAAATTTAAATCTACAAAAGCCTATAAATCAGCATAGTGGCAGATTCAAAACAGGACAAATATTATCTTTCTGAAAAACAAAAAAAAATTCAACAAAGCGTCCCAAACGAAGGCAGTATATAGAGTCTAGGCTGTTTTTCTGTGCATCCTAAAACTCATAATTTATACTGGCTCTTTATCTTCATTACATGTTATGTTTAGTGTGAAAACTCTAATGGCGGATGGCTGATTCTCACACAGGGCTGTCTATGCTAATGAGAAAGAGACTGTCACTAATGGGTGGGAATTTCCCCCTCTGATGACATGTACAAGGGAAGAATGTCAATCAAAGTGACTGTTTTTATGAAGTCTGATTATAAAAAATATAATTTATTCAATTGAATAATGACTATATTCAAACACTTTCACCACAAAACTGTTTAAACCTTTTTAATTTTTGCATAATAAGTTCCTTTTTTATATTATTGAGTTTGCTCATATTTGCTATTCACGACCTAATAATATGCAAATCTTGATTAATATTAGATGCATATCAACCTTATCAGACATGAGGGTAGAAAAGGAACGTCCGATCTCATGATAGTCCACGTTGGTTTGCGTGGGACCCAGCAGCACAAAGATGAAGCGAATGGGAACCGGGACTTCCAGAATGGACTCCAGCAGGACAGACTCGTTCAGCCGGACAAAGGCCATCGCAGGCTTCTCTAGGAACTCCACACACCCTATAAACACATTTACTGCGGTAAAAATCACAAACCACACAAACCGGGACAAAGTGACAGAAATCAAATGCAACAGAAAGCATTCGTCTTAGGTTAGCTGAGCTCTGGTGCAATGACTCAACATCTTCGCAGGACCTGAAAACAACAAACGCTGGAACGAAGCTTACCCACTAAGACCACAGTTGCCTCGGCATCCTTGGGAATCTTTGCCAGGAGTTTCAAAGATCTGGCGGCGGCGTGTCCCTCAGCTGGGACGGGGTGGAGGCTTTTCTTTTGTGGACAGAAGAAAATAGTTAGTGCCATTCAAACGTCACACACATCAGCCTGGAGCTGTGACAGGCAAGCGTTGGCAGATAGCGCATGCACAGCTACCCTCGCTGCGATTGTTTATTGTTCCATACAGCTCTTTCGTTCCTGTATTCAGGCCGCATGTGCGTTTGGTGAATTTTAATGAACCATTGTGCCTGTTTTGCATCAACGAGAGCAAATCTAAACCTGCGGATCCAGGTGACAAAGTGGAAAAGCGAATGGTAAATCACTTTGAATCAATTTAACACAATGCGTCTTGGCTTTTTATATGGGCTGTTTCCAATGTGCCAACATTTTTAGCCATGGGGAACATTCATAGTTTCACAGCTAATGTATCAAGAGTTCAACTGGAAGCACCTGTAAGCTCGCTATTACGCTTAATCCTGCACATGTGGCTGAGCAGCGTACATGATCCAAGCGTCAGTGATGCTGCTAACCAGGCCCAGATCCGCAGATCTGCAGATGCATTTTCACTGCAAAAATGATTGTCGTTTTTAGTACAAATAACTAAAAAGTCTTAAATCTAAATGTATTTACTTGAGCAAAATGGTGCAAGATGTTAAGCAAGTCTTTTCTGAGAGAAGTAGGAAAAACCAGGGGCAACTGAAACGCACTCAATTACTTAAATAAAAGTGAAATCTTGTCTCATAAGAGCTAAATCTTGTACCATTTAATAACATTTAGCTTAAAGTCGTTAAGCATTTGACTTAAACTGAGGAAAACATGTATTTAAATAACTAAAATCTACAGTTTCCACTAGGATAGTTGACAAGTCTTCTACAAAAACACTATATATATATAAAAGATATTGCATTAGTGAATTGAGTTAGGCTTTTATTTCAGAAAATAGTAATATGGGTTAATTTTCCAAAACCTGTTTAAGTCTCTTTCTTCTGTTGAACACAGTCTGAAGAAGGAAAAACAAATGCTAAGGAAGACTCAAAACAACAAAAGAAAATTTTCTGAAAGTCTGAATTTTTGTGTACACTATCCCTTCAAACATCATTAGGGCCAATTATCTAGGTAAAACGTCTAAATTAAAATGTAATTATCTGACATATATGATCAATCTTTCAGTTCTCTCATCAAAGTTATGATTATGTGTTTGCTTTGGTTAAGTTGGTTAACCCAGTCTAACTGGATGACAAGCATCCAATACTCTTTAAAATGATCACACCACTGTAGACAAGGTTTAGGATGCTTTCACACTAGTTTGAAACACAAAACGGTTCACATATACATAAACATGCATATACCGAACTCAATATTACCGTGGTATGAATTTAGTGGCACTAGAGCTTTCACTTGATTCATAAAAACGTGAACAAAAACAATGTCATTAGTTCATTCCTTCCATACTAAAATAATTTAAAGGGATAGTTCACCCAAAAATAAAATTGCATACTCGAGTATTCGAGCTGCTTTCTTGTGATGAACAGAAATTAAGGAAAACTGGTAGCCTCTGACTTCCATGGTATTTTTTTTTTATTTATTACTATAGATGTCGATGGCTACCAGTTTCTAATAGGTTTATGTTCATTAAAAAAGAAACTCACAAGAGTAGAAACCACATGAGGAATAGTAAACTGTGAATTTTGGGGCGAATTATCCCTTCAAGAGTTAGTGTGCAATCATGCAAAGTGAATAAAATCACAGCACCAAATGAATGGCTTGCAATCTGAGAGTCTGTTTGCAAAACCTTTATGACATGCATTTCAGGCCCATAGCCAGGGGATGTTTTGGTGGTTTGACCCACCCCCACTGACAAATAATCAATTTCCTGTCCCTTACATGAGCTCCCTTGTCCCATTTTTGACTGCTGTGCCATCAGGAGTTGTAAAAATAACTGTTCGAAGAAGGCTTTTAGACCAAGTGGAATCTTTGTGGCCTTCGTGCTGTTCCCACCACTGTCCATATTTTGAGTTTTTGAGTATTTGAGTATTTTACTTGACTTAAGTATACATATCTTGAGTATATCTAAAATTATTTCATTTGGTAATAACGTAATCAGTTGTGATGAATGCAAATGATTATTTTTCAGGAGTCCAACATGCAGCTGCACAAGAAAACATGCAACCTAGACGTGATGAATAATGGATATCGTCTTTCATTTTGACTGTGCTGGGTTTGCAGAATCACAAATCAATTAATTTAATTTAACACTTAATTTAATTTTACACTTAAATTTTTTTTGAGTGTATTGTACTACATCGTCAACTTTTTTTAAACATTCTTACCCTTGGATCTTATTTCTGAAAGTAAAGTTAAAGCCATTCATATATTTTCTTACAAGAGAGGCTGGAAAAAATGTGAAGCACTTATTTATATTAATATTATATTTTACTTTTTGTATTACTCAAATAGCCTAATTCTGAGGATAGTTGAACGCGCCGGGGAGTTTATTTGCTATATAAATAACAAGATGCTACAGTTTAAACAAGTTTTACAAGCAAAGACATTCATTTTTTTAATGATAAACTGATGGTCTAATGAATTTATACTGTAGTACTGTACACAAGCATTTTCATATTTCATATTTTTTTTCTCAAAATGTTTAATTCTAAACATGTTTCTTATAACATTCTTCATAAAATCTTAAAGGTCCTGTGAAGTGCTTTGAAATGTGCAATTTTATTTGATGTTTGACGTAATCTCAATCGAAACACAAAGAGAGGGTGGGACATAGTGTAGCTCCTCCCCTTTTAAAAAAGAAAGCCAATAGCGTTTTGTTTTATCCCCGCTCTGCAGTGGGAGTGGTTGAGCTCAAGTGCATCAAGTGAAAAGCAAATAAGAAGAATCGTCTTGAAGGGGGTGGAGCATGTCGGATACTAGAAAGGATTTCATTGGTTATGATATTATGAGAAAATGGAATGGGTTGACGTAAATTAAACTGTTGATCCATTAAGGTGGAAGTGACAAACTGCAAGCTTTACATGTTGATAGCAGTTTTATATCTTTGAAACGCGAATTTCGTCACAAAAACTGGTCACACTTTATTTTGATGGTCCCTTGGTTGAATTTAAGTTACATTGCAACTAATTCACATTAGATTATAAGTAGACTGTTAGGTTGGGGTTACACTGTAAAAAATCCAACTTACAAATTGTTCACTCAGTTTAAATTGTAAGTTAGGCAGACATATTTTTGGGCTCAGAGTTGAATTTACTCATAAAAGTGATTCAACTGCATGTTTGGAACGGTTTGTTCATTGAAAGTAAAGAAATCAGTTGAGAAGACTTTAAATTTTGATTTCTCCATATCTTCAAAAAATAAAAAGTTGAGTTAACTTAAAAATGTTAAAGCAACCGGCTGCAAAGATATTTTGAGTTTATCAAGCTTCAGTGTTTGAAGTTGTGCCAAATTATTTCGTAAGGTATACTTGACTTAAACCAGCCTTTTTGGTCAACTTAAACAATTAATTTGGCACAACTTCAACTACTGACGCTCAATGAACTCAAAATTTCTTTGCAGCCGGTTGCTATAAAATGTTAAGTTAACTCAAATTGTTATTTTTTTACAGTGTAGGGGTAGGGTTAGTGTAAGTCTGAGATGCCCAAACTAGGGCCCGCAGGCCAAAGTTGGTCCATGGTAACTTTTGATTTGGCCCGCCAACCAATCAGAGAAGAGATGAACAAATGATGGGGAAGGTTGGGCCGAATCCTTCAAACAGAGATTGCCAGTTTTAATTTTACGTAACATTTTGTTTGTTTGTTTAATTGCTGAGCTACAAAAAAACTACAATTAAATGTTTCAATTAAATGTGAAATAATCCAATTCATTCAATTCATTGTGTTATAAATGAGATGGTTTTATTGTAAGAAGTA
>CAIGQQ010003610.1:9378310-9389861 GCA_903798035.1 Danio albolineatus | reverse complement strand
CTCGAACCAGCGACCTTCTTGCTGTGAGGCGATTGTGCTACTCACTGCGCCACCATGACACCCATTACTTGATAATATTAAATCTAAATCTGGCCATTTGCTTCCACATTTGGAGGGATGGCACTTCTTTGATGTTGTCAGTTTGACAGCTTTAGCAACAGTATTCCTAACCCTTTTACCGTCAGTTTGCTATGAGGGAATGAGGCGCAAAAAGAAAGCCCACCCGAAAGCTTACTTAATATGATAAATTCCATGCAAATGTCAACCTTCCCATCAGGGCGGACTGGCCATAGGAGCACCGGGACATATCCCGGTGGCCTGACTGTCAATTTGTCCTGCAACGGTGAATCTGTCCTGCCCTCCCCTCTTAACTTACCGATCACAGAATCAGTTATCGACCAACCGCCCCTCCACAAAAAGGCTTATGTGGCCTGAGGTCCAATAACTTTCCCGGGTTAAAATGCTGTCCCAGTCCGCCCCTGCTTCCCATGAAAAAAATTAAGTTTTCCGCAAAATAGTGAAACCCATTTTAATTTTATTTTGTGTAGGCTGGTATTTTACAGTGCTGTAAATATACTCAAAAATGTCTCTGTCACTGCTTTTGACAATTGTATTTGATTTACCAAAGTTCACATCTGTCACATCCATAATGGAGAGATGTTACATCCATAACAAAGTTTTTCCTCATGAATACAAAAATGTCTAATAAAATAAACTCAATCATGTTTGTTCCATAGAGAGCCGACTTCTATCCTTTTGATTAGCATTATTACTTTTGGGTTGTGCAGTTTAAAGGGCACCTATGGTGAAAATCATCTTTTGTAAGCTGTCTGGACAGAACTGTGTGTAGGTATAGTGTTTCCACAGTCATATTGGGGTGATATAAAGTCTCTGATAAGTCTTTTTTAAAATTTCCTGGCGTCAAAATAGCATCCAAATCCCTTCCATTTTGAGGCTGATCGCAACTTGTCGTATGAATGCACTATCCCCGCGCCCACCGAATTGATTGAAAGCTTAATACAAACATGTTTCCGTAGTAACGCGTATAATCATATCAACAAGACAACCGGGAATAAAGGATCTGTTCTGCTCTCTGTGATCATCAATCGTCATCAAATGTGATCAAGAGTGAGTTTTACAAGTTTAAAACATGTTTAAAACAGTGCATGTTTGTAATAAACTACAGCGATTCACTTCAGCTTTACTTCATCACCACAGCCACATGTCAGGACAATTCTAAAAGAAGACTAATCAATCCCGGTTTGTGGACGTTAAATCAGGTTTATTTTGTACTTTAACATAACGGATGTCCATGCAGCATTTGATATTAACGTGTATCCTGTCACATTTGCGTGCAAAAACAGTGCAAAGCTAAACGTGCGCACTGTGTGTGTGTGTGAACTTTGTAACAACATTGTGTGTGACTCATCATTGCAACTCCTCAACAAACACATCAAATAATCATTGGGAAAGTTCTTACTGTAGTATTTCTCACAAACGTTACGTGAGATCTGCTTCCTTCATGTCTGTTTGTTATCTGAGGCAGCCGAGGGCAGAGATTGAGGCACACTGACAGGCATGTGGGAACGGTGGGCGGGGAGGACTAGACCATTAAAAGATGCTCAGAGCTAAAAATGACAAACTTCTGAAAGGTCTAATAAATAATGTGATGGGTGTTTTGGGATGAAACTTTACAGACACATTCTAGAGACACAAATGATTTATATTAAGTCTGAAAAAAGGGGTAAACTAGGTGCCCTTTAATTCACTGAATTTCTATAAAGTTGTACACTGTAAACTCGCATGGTGTTTTTGGTCACATCAATAACGCATGCTTATTTTCCTCTTTTAAACTATAAAAATTGTTTACAGATTGATATTTTTCTGGTCCCTTAACTCTGTGGTTAGTAGTTTTGGAAAATATAAACAGATGTTTCTATATAATGTTAATGTATCCTTTGTTTGTGAATTAATGTTTTAAGTTTTTACTGCAAACGACACATCCATAACACTGGAATAGCTCATATTCTGTTTTAGTTGGAAGTACATCAACATACTGAAATAAGTCTCAGAAACTTTATGTTAATGCTAAGACTGGTCTGGGCTCTCACCGTGTGTGATGGTCCTGCGAAGCTCCAGCAGGCTACGGAAGGACAGCGAGGCCACATGTGGTTTACCCCAGCGGTCCGTCTCCTCCTCCACATCTTCCTCAAACTTGATCCAACGTGCCCTCTCTTTCCAGCGCATCTCCTGGTTCTTATCCACTATCAGCTCATTGAGCTCCACAAACACCTGCAGTGAACACAGTGAAATTAATATATTATTTGTTCATTCGTTTTCCTTCGGCTTGGTCTCTGATTTATTTGAGGTTGCCACCACGGAATGAACCGCCAACTATTCGAGCATATCTTTTACACAGTAGACGCCCTTCTAGCTGCAACCCGTTACTGGGAAACACCCATACACTCTCACATTCAAACACACACACACACTAAGGTCGATTTAGTTCATCCAATTCACCTATAGCGTACGTGTTTGGACTGTAGGGGAAACTGGAGCACCCGGAGGAAATTCATGCTAACATGAGCAGAACATTCAAACTCCACACAGAAATGCGCACTGGCCCAGTCAGGACTCAAACCAGCCACCTTCTTACTTCCACTGAGCCACTTGTTAAGCTAAGTTGGTAACTCTAGGTAAGACCTTTATGTGAATTGAGGATATTCCCCCAAAAAATCAAAAAGGCTGTAATGTTTATGCACCTAAGAGCCTATTTTATCTTTTGGAAGACGCTGTAAAATGAATAGTTGACTTTACTTAAGTGAGTAAACCTGTTGATTTTAAAGCAAATTGTTGACTGTACTTCAAAAAGTGAGTAAATCTGTTGCTTTACCATTATTAAGTAAATGTACTATGTGCATAATTTAAACTTAATATAACCCTAACCCTAAACATAATTGAAACTTTTTTTAAATAAGGTCAACTTGCCACTTTAAAGGCAATGGATTTTCTCACTTTAATTATGTAGAGTAAATAATCACTTCTTACAGAGCATCTCAGTGTTTTGACCTTGAAGTCAAAACAACATTAAAAAAATCTAATCAAAATGTAAATCGGTTTGATTTTGATCGAATTGACATCTAACATTGGCACCAAAAATTACAGGACGCTCCTAGAATTGGCATTTGTTTTTACTAAGAGAGCAAAAATGATATATGATATTAAGTTATTAAAAGATATTATGATATTAAAAAATAAATAACTAAATGTAAAAATATATATAAATGTATATAAATACCTCAATAACGCTGAATTAAATTACTAAGCAAATTGTTTGTATGATTTTTTAATCTGTAAATTCTACTGAAAATTTTGATTCAGTTACAGTCAGAATTATTAGCCCTCGTGAATTATTAGCCCCCCTGTATATTTTTTCCCCATTTTCTGTTTAACGAGCATAAGATTTTAACACATTTCTAAACATTATACCTTTAATAACTCATTTCTAATAACTGATTTCCTTTATCTTTACCATGATGACAATACATAATATTTGAGAAGATATTTTTCAAGATACTAGTATTCAGCTTAAAGTGACATTTAAAGATTTAACTAGGTTAATTAGGTGTGTTAGGGTAAATAGGCAAATCATTGAATAAGTATGGTTTCTTCTGTAGACTATCAAAAAAATAAATAAAAGCTTTTATTCTAGCTGAAATAAAACAAATAAGACATTCTCCGGAAGAAAAAAATAGGAAATACTGTGAAAACTTCCTTGTTCGGCTAAACATCATTTGGGAAATATATAAATAATAATAAAAAAATAAATCACAGGAGGGCAAATAATGTTGACTTCAATTGTATATAAATCACAATGAGACAAGTAGTTAACTGTGTCATTACAGCTTTTTGCTTTGAATCGTTAATAATTGTAAAATAGAAATTTAAATGTACTATCCGCTGACGGTTTTGCTTGATAAACAATATACTGACTAATAATAGTATGATAAAAAAATATATTTTCCAGAACATTTCTAAGAATGCTGAACGAGACGGCTGCTTCTCCTTCTCTGATTGATTCAGGGTTTAGATATGAAAGCAAATGAACAGGCCAGACTCCAGCGTTTACTGACTAAGAGCCTTGTGTAATTAGAGACACAGATCTCAGAGGTTTAGTGAAGTGCACTGGATGAAAAGGATCAATAGAGGAAGGATCTCTGAATTGAGGACCTCTCCTGCTCCTCTAGATTGATTATCTCTATTAACGGCCACTGATTATCAGCGCCAACACCAGTGTGGAGAAAACAAAGGCTTTACCTCTTAAACAAAACAGTAATTCTGAACTCAAAATCAATACACACTTTATAGCTTTTAAATCCTATAAAATTGTGAGTCTGCCACTCTTTTATTTGTATGTATGTATATTTTTATTTATATATTGTTGGACTGATAAAAAAGGATTAATACAATCTGTGTCAGATGCTCTTTTTAGTCTAAGTGAGCAAGAATAAGTAATAATGTAGATCAGGGATCACCAATCTCGGTCCAGGGGGGCAAGTGTCCCTGCAGGGTTTAGCTCCAACTTGCCTAAACATACCTGCCTGGATGTTTCAAGTATACCTAGTAAGACCTTGATTATTTTGTTCAGGTGTGTTTGATTAGGGGTGCAGCTAAAATCTGCAGGACACCAGTCCTCCAGGAACAAGTTTGTTGACCCCTGATGTAGATGATACTATTATAAAATGCTTTAGTAAACCAAAAGTCATTCATTCATTCATTCATTTTCTGTCAGCTTAGTCCCTTATTTATCAGGGGTCACCACAGCATGTTTTATAAAGTGGATGCCCTTCCAGCCGCAACGCAGTACTGGGAAACATCCATACACTCAAACACACACACACACTCCACACAGAAATGTCAACTGGTCCAGCAGGGACCGAATCTTCTTGCTGCGAGGCTACAGTGCTAACCACTGAGCCACTGTGCTGCCTAACTAAAAATCAAAGCAGAAATAAAATTTAATCTAAAAATCCTACGAATAACAAAGCTAAAAATGAGCACAAATGCACAAAAGTATAAATAATTATAATGTGAAAAGCAATCAAATAACCACTGTTAAAGGAAAGCTGAAACAAAATCTACATTGAAAATGAAAACCATTGAACCACCTGATTATAAAGAGAAACGTTGATTTGATGTTTAAGTAAAATATGTTTGTACATTTTAAAACAAAAGCCTTTCATTATTAATTAAAGCTAAATAAAAAGTTACACTGTGTTGTTTAAGCGTTTTCTTATGTATAAAAGCTCAGAAAAATAAAGGGACACTTAAATAATACAATTTAACTTAGTGTGTTGTAAGATTTTTATTTACAGTAGCTTAAATTAATGCATCTTTGGCTCATGTTTTAAAATGTACAATCTTTTTTTTTTTTTTTTCAGTATAACAATGTACAATTGAAGGCAACATGATTAGCCCACCTCTGAAGTTTATTTAAAAAGAATAATTTCCAAGTGTCCAGAGAGATTTTTTTCAACACATTTTTAAACAAAATATACACTTACTGGCCACTTTATTAGGTACACCTTACTAGTCCTGGGTTAGACTCACTTTTGCCTTCAAAACTGTCTTTATCCTTTGTGCTATAGATTCAACAAGGTACTGGAAATATTCTGCAGAGAATTTGGTCCATTTTGACATGATAGCATCTCGCGGTTGCTGCTGATTTGCAGGCTACACATCCACGATGTGAATCTCCTGTTCCACCACATCCCAAAGGTGCTCTATTGGACTGTGATCTGGTGACTGTGGAGGCCATTTGAGTACAGAGATGATTCACGCTTTATGACAAGACGCGTTATCCTGCTGGAAGTAGCCATCAGAAGATGGGTACACTGTGGTCATAAAGGGATGGACATGGTCAGCAACAATACTCAGGTAGGCTGTGGTGTTGACAAGATGCTCAACTGATAATAAACGGCCCAAAGTTTGCCAAGAAAATATCCCATACACCATTACTCCACCAGCCCCAGCCTGAATCGTTGAAACAAAGCAGCATTGAGCCATGCTTTCATGTTATTGATGCCAAACTCTGACCCTACTATCCGAATGTTGCAGCAGAATTCGAGCCTCATCAGACCGGGCAACGTTTTTCCAATCTTCTCTTGTCCAATTTTGTGGTGAGCCTGTGTGAATTGTAGCCTCAGTTTCCTGTTCTTAGCTGACAGGAGGGGCACACAGTGTGTTCTTCCCCAGCTGTAGCCCATCCTCCTCAAGGTTGGATGTGTTGTGCATTCAGAGATGCTCTTCTGCATACCTCAGTTGTAACGAGTGGTTATTTGAGTTACTGTTGCCTTTCTATTAGCTGGAACCAGTCTGGCCATTCTCCTCTGACCTCTGGCATCAACAAGACATTTGCGCCCACAGAACTGTTGCTCACTGGATATTTTCTTTTTCTTGGACCATTCTCTGTAAACCCTAGAGATGGTTGTGCTTAAAAATCCCAGTAGATGAGCAGTTTCTGAAATACTCAGACCAGCTCGTCTTGCACCCACAACCACGCCACGTTCAAAGTCATTTAAATCACCTTTCTTCCTCATTCTGATGCTCAGTTTGAACTGCAGCAGATCGTTCGGACCATGTCTACATGCCCAAATGCATTGAGTTGCTGCCATATGATTGGCTAATTAGAAATTTGCGTTAAAAAGCAGTTAGACAGAT
The DNA here is from genome assembly GCA_903798035.1 of Danio albolineatus. NCBI lineage: Eukaryota > Metazoa > Chordata > Actinopteri > Cypriniformes > Danionidae > Danio > Danio albolineatus. Next base: position 9,383,141 of record CAIGQQ010003610.1, on the reverse strand, counting down.
GTACCTAACAAAGTGGCTGGTGAGTGTATTTTAAAAATGGCAAGAATACACATAACAAACATACTGTATCCTAACAAATATGACCAAAACATATAAAATTGCTAACATTTAACTTTAATTAGATCAGTTTTACATTTTAATCACTGCATAAGAATATCAGTGTGCACGAATGAGCAAGAATAACGTGAAACAAGTTACTAAATCCCTGAAATAAAGCTAAAAAAAGGACATATATCATATGTAAAATAAAAATAAAAACAAATAAGAAATGTTGAGAGAACTAAGTGAACTTAAAAGAGGTTCAGGTTCCACAATTGCTATACAACTAAACTGAAATTACAAGTAAAAAAAAATCATAAATCAAAACAAAAGCACATTACAAAATAGCTAAAGCATAAACCACCAGGCAGACAATCTCAAAGTGAGGATAAGTAATAATGCGGAGGAAAGTGCAGTCTGGCAGTGTGTGTGCGTGTGTGCATGTGGCTGTGATTTGTCTTTTCTGCATGTGGTCAGAAGGCTCAGCTCTCACCTCATGTGTCTTCTTGTCCATCCTCTTCCTCCTCTTCAGGCTGGACAGCGGCGGTGAGCCATTACTGCTTCGTGGAAGTTGACAGCGCGATGATTTCTTGACGAGGTGACGTCGAACTCCAGGATTGTCCTCGAAGCGGTGACCTTAAAGTCAAAGCAAAGGGAAAAGGTTAGGTAAATAAAATAAATTGAGCTGTCAGTTTTCGTGAAGGCAGCTGCAGATCCAAATGGGGAAAACAATAAATGAACCCGTGAACTTACTATGGATTTGTGCAGAACTGGACAGTAAATTTGCAAGCAAGCCACAACAATAAAGACACAAATTTGACACACACTTTGAACACACTGGATGACAATTCATAGCATGAAAGAAATATTAAAATATTCTAATTAAATTGAAATACATCTTAAATAGGAAACTAATAAATTTACATAACATAACATAACATAACATAACATAACATAACATAACATAACATAACATAACATAACATAACATAACATAACATAACATAACATAACATAACATAACATAACATAACATAATATATAGATATATGGATGGATGGACGGACAGACGGATGGACAAATAGACAGACAGACAGACAGACGGACGGATGGACAAATAGACGGACGGACGGAAGGACGGAAAGACAGACAGACAGACAGATAGAGATGAATGGACAATGGATGGATGGAAGGGTGGATAAATGTATTGATAGATAAACTAGATAGACAATTGACAGGTGGATAGAAATAAATGGATGAAATAAATGGATAGATGGGTAAATGTATTGATAGGCAAACGATGGATGGATGGATGGATGGATGGATATTAAAAGACAAACTTTTTATTTTTTAACAGATGTGCCATTTGGTGCCACACGATCAACGTGCCATGCATTTTTTAATTCTAAACATAGATTTCTATCAGGGTATGCAAACCGACGCCGCAAGTCGGCAGCTGTCTGCAGTTCCCATCTCAGGACACTGTTCATATTTCTGCCGTGCCACATGGCTCCATCTGAATAGTTCTATTTTAAATAAAATGCGAATCTGCACGTCCAGTGTGTATTAATTCCAACTGTCATATGCGCGCCACAGCCCATCGCTGAGCGGAGTATTCGGTGTGCAACCCGCTTAAGTGAAAATTAATACCAAGACTTTTAGAAAAATGTTCTAGTTTAAATTAAATTAGATTGCATATAATTAAAAATCAGCAAAATGTTGCACATTTGTAAAGTGATAAGTATGATATGTGTATTTCGTAAAAAAATTAAAAATAAATAAAAAATAAAAAATAAAAAATAAAAAATAAAAAATAAAAAATAAAAAATAAAAAATAAAAAATAAAATAATAATAATAATAATAATAATAATAATAATAATAATAATAACAATAACAACAATACTAATAATAATAATAATAATAATAATAATAATAATAATAATATTCAATGAAATTCAATTCATGGTTATTTCTATAGCGCTTTTACAGTGTACATTGTGTCAAAGCAGCTAAACATATGGTTCTAGTAAATTAAAACTGTCTCAGTCCTGTTTTCAGAGTTGAAGTTCAGTTTAGTTAAGTTTAGTGTGGTTTAAATTTCACAGCTGAAAGTCCAAACACTGAAGAGCAAATCCATCGATGCGCAGCTCAACCAAGCTAATAATAATAATAACTGAAGAAACAAATGAATGGACAAGCGAATGAACAAACAAACGGATGAATAAATGAAAAATATAAAAATTGAAAATAAATAAAAATAATTAAATGAATGAACGAACGAACGAAGGAATGAATGAAACAAAAATAGAAGTAGACCCATCATACTATAAACTTCATTTACTGTATTTTTACCATAAATAATTGGGATTTTGAACCAAACCAGCCAAAACCTTTGATTTGAAGAAGCTACAATGGTGCACTGCAAATGAACATATTGAAAACAAATAAATAAATAAATAAATAAATAACTCAAAAAAACTGAAAAACCACTCAAAGTTTAAGAACTTATTTTATGGTGTCAAATAGAAATTGCAGACATAAATGTCTTCATCAATTTTTTGAAGTGATTTAAATTTGGTGTATTTCTGATAATAAAAGTGCTTAATTTAGGGGCCATTTCTTTTTACTATAAATAAAAAGGTGTAAACGAAGCTCTGCAAACGCATGTGTTTTTACAGCACTATGTTGTACAGTGAGTGTGTCCCATCAGGTAATCAAAAGGTCTACTGTACACACACTTGCGGTCTTTACACCTTCTCAAAGACTTGGGCCAAATACAGAAAATATGTAACTTAAGGTCCACCAAGAACACATTGAAGGTGTTAGAGCTATACTTCCCCTATAAATCCCCTGTTTCTTTTCCATTCGCAAACCACTGCCATGCATGGAAAAAGAAAACCCAGTAGACAAAACATTGAGAATCACTGACTGAACTGAAGTTAAAAACACGCATAAGTTTTCATATTCATCAATCTGCAATGAAAGAGATGGGCTGCTGATACAGCTGAAATAAAATCTGAATGAAAATCATTTTAAAATCTGTTGACAGTTGAGTGAAATATGTTTGGTACATTTAAAAAATAAATAAATAAAATAAAAGATATATATGTTTAAGGTTGAGGAAGACGCTAATAAATAAATGCTTAATTTAATAAACAATATAAACAATTTTCGTTAACTTCTGATTGCAGCTTTATCCCTTCTAGCAACAACCTAAGAAGAGATCCGAGCTGCTGGATTTATGTTTATGTTTATTCATAATTTTCCTCCATGAAAATACATGAAGGTAAGGAACTGTTCATCTGAGAGAGGAATAGAGAAATTATTCTTGTAACAAAAACAGTGTGTATCTTACGTGAACAAAGCACATCGTCCAGTAATATTGAAAAATAATTATTATTGCCGTCTACATAGACATCCGTGTATTTTACACTACCGGGGTCAGCCAAGGCTGATCACACTGGTGTGATCGAATGTGTGAAAGGAATATATATATAATGCACCACAGCCGACTGAACCACCAACTATTCCAGCATATGTTTTTAACGCTGCGGATGCCCTTCCAGCTGCAACCCCGTACTGGGAAACACCCATACATGAAAATTCTCTCACTCACACACACACACACACACACTCACTCACAATGGCCAATTTATATTATTAAAACACAAAACCTGGAGGAAACCCACACAAACATGGGGAGAACATGCTAACTCCACACAGAAAAGCCAACTGAGCCAGCAAGGACACAAACTAGTGACCTTCTTGCTGTGAGGCAACAATGCTAATTACTATGCCACCGCGGTTTTATATGAACTTCCTAAGCAAAATCTTTCAAGAATAATGTGAAATACTAAAACAAAAATTTAGGCCACGAGCATGTTCACCAAAAAAAGTTTTAAAGTCAGTTATTTCTATATTTTTCTGTAGCATGTCAGCTTGAATATTAATTTATATTTCCAAACATTATTTCTGTCATTAATTGTAATTATGCGAAGAGATTATTGTCTACACAAGGAGTCTGACAACATCAAGCGCTCCACAGAGATCTGATTTGATCATCATCAAGTCTGTCTGAAATGACATGAGGAAACACAATGACATGAGCCAAACTAATTGGCAAGATCTCTAAGATGCTTCAAAAAATCTAGCTGCAAAGCTTCGAGAAAAACTATAGGCAATTCTACCAAGTGTTTTAAATGCATCGTGTGGTCAAACCAAATCTTGAGTTGATTTAGTTAATATAAAAGTTAAATTGATATATCAAATGTTTGAATGCATTATTTTTGAAAGCATTCTCACTTGAAACTTTGAACAGTACAGTAGCTGTGCAGGTAGGTTAGTTGGGTTTTTGAAGCATTTAGAGATGTTGCCAAAGTTCTTCTGGATTTAGTTTGTCTCAGTTTGTTCTGTTTCTTTAAGTCATTCCCAACAGACTGGATATATAACATATTACATACACATATTGTAACACGCGGAAGTGACACTGACAACAGAGGTAAGGTAAGCAGTGGTCAATACAGGGGCAAACAGATGTATACAAACAATCCATAAATGTGGTCGAGAACAGGCAAAAAGTCAGAAGGCTGGCGGCAGGCAGGGATGAACAGATGAGCAAGGCGAAGGTACAAACGGGAAAACAAGACCAAGGAAACGCATTGTAATGTCATTAGAAGTAAACAAGACTCAGCAACAGTGTGTGTGCGTGTGCGTGTGTGTGGTGTGGGTGTGGGTGTGGGTGTGGGTGTGTGTGTGTGTGTGTGTGTGTGTGTGTGTGTGTGTGTGTGTGTG
>CAIGQQ010003610.1:9342075-9378300 GCA_903798035.1 Danio albolineatus | reverse complement strand
GTGTGTGTGTGTGTGTGTGTGTGTGTGTGTGTGTGTGTGTGTGTGTGCTGTTTAAATAGTCCTGGTAATCAGTCTGTGAGCAGCTTTAGCTGTGGGTGTTTGCAATAACTGGTGACTTGGAGCAGGTGTTTGTGAGTGTTGCATGACTGAATATGTAGTCTAAGAACATGATTTGTAGTTCATGTGAATGTGTGTGTTTACCAGCGATCTCTGAAGCATAGATCGCCAGTGATCGTGACACATATAATATAACGTAACATAACGTAACAATATAATATAATATAATATAATATAATATAATATAATATAATATAATATAATATAATATAATATAATATAATATAATATAACAATAATATAACTATAATATAATATAATATAATATAACAATAATATAATATAATATAATATAATATAATATAATATAATATAATATAATTATATTTACTCAACTGTAGCAATGAAACGGCAAGCATTTGTGTGATTGAGAGTAAAAACAGGCCTAGAAAAACAAGGCTTTCTCAGCTGAGTGCAACTATGAGGCGTACTTTGGATGCAGAGCCTTTGCTGTGATTTAATATTGTATCATTTTAGCCCGCAAACCAAGGCTTTTATTGAATTTGGGATAATTGAAGGGGTGTATTATGAGAAAGCCTCTCTCTCCAGCTGTTCTGAGTGCCAAGTAAAAGGCCAGGGCTCTCCAAGGGTTGAGGCCTGCCAGGACGCCCAAGGCCTCAGCTGGTTTGCGTTGTCCCAATAGCCCGGGGATGTTCGGTAAACAGAGTTCATTTTTCCCTGCTATCGTCACTCAGGACTGTAACCCCCCTCATTAAAAAAATAGAAAAGAAAATTTGACGTTCACACATTGGTGCTGGGCCTTTTCCCAGGGGTAGAGCTTGAACAATATGGTGGCCGTGCCTTTTGGCTGTACTCTGGTTGTGCTTTTCATGGCAGGAGAGCAACAATCCTAGAGGAGATCAAAACAGCCAAGTTTTCATCAAAACACCGCAGGGTGAAACCAACTTGGGCCACAAACGTGTGTTTGACGCACAAAAGTGCTGATTGTAAATCAGTTTGAGCATTTGATCTGTCCTCCTTTTTTGTTCAATGACATTACTTATTGAATGTTCAGATGCATCTAAATATTATGCAGTGATAAGTGCAACATAGGCGCCTTCTGAAAACGTAGCCCTATATACATTTCTGGAGATCACGAATTATGTAGCCAGAGGTATATATGGCTGCATTTTGTCTTTAAAATGAACAATACGGTATGACAAAGTTCCTTTTCTCACTTACCAGCTGACCACTTATCTTAGTGTGGATGGCTTTTCTGCTGTTACCGGTTTGTCCAGTTGTTCGTTGCATACATTGGAGGATTTGAGATGCAGAGCAGAGTTGACAAGACGACGGTGTTCGAATTTGGCGAAGAACGGTTACAGAAAGTGAGTAAGACAAAAACATAAGCCAAAAAAAAAACAAACAAGTAAATTAAAAGGGTGAGAATGTGGTAAAATATGAAAAAGTGGTAAAAATCAGGCTGCCATGAGGGCTTTTCTTTTTCTAGGTTGCTTTTGAAAACACTGTCGGTTGGGTTTAGGAAAGTGGGTGTTTGCTGGTCAATCGATTATTTTTAAAACACTATCGGTTGGGTTTAGGGAAGGGGGTGGGTGGGGGTATTGGTCAGTCAGTCAGTCAGTCAGTCAGTCGACAGGGCCTGTGGTGGATTTATGTGAGAAGAGCAGGTGCGAATGGCACTCACGTTTAAGATCCTAAAAAGCGTTCACAGCAGCCTATGGTGCATTCACAAAAACAAAAACTGCAAAAAACGTACCTCCTGGGACGTATTTGGCGTATTTCAGAAATGTATATAAGGCTATGTAATCAGTGCCTTGGTTGGAAAAGTGATTTTCTAATATTATTGTTTTAAATCCAGTTTTTCCACAAATTAAAATCATAAAAGTACAATCAAAAATACCCAAACCTACAACTAAGATTCAAAGCTACGGCAAAATGAAAACTATACTGGCATTAAAAAATTAATTAAATAAAAATGAGAAAAGCACACAGCCAGATTACTAAAATTGCATTATATTAATTAAGTATATTATTCTTTTTTTTTTTCTCATTTTCTATTAACGCAAATACAAACAATATAGGTTTTGAGTCACAGATTGTGTTTGCATCTGTAGAGAAACACAGTGAGACGGAGAGATAAAGTGCAAACTGATCTCTGCTAGACTGTCTGACTGCTCTTCAGGCATTTTCCAGAGGGACTGCAGAGAGAATCACACACAGAGAAAGACCTCGAGGGAAACACAAGGGTAAACAATCTGCACAAAAACAAAAGCATTGAGTCTGAAGGTTTTACTGTGTATCAAAATACAAGTCTATCTGCTAGAGAAAAGCAGTGTTTGAACTTTGAACTCTCTGATTGACAATGATTAAGCCTTAACTTTTTTAATATCAAGAACATTTTCTATTCACTGTACATCGAAATTTGATCCATTTCCTTTTTGTTTGGAAATAAAACAGCAAATGGATAGAATGGATGGTGATGCCCAACCTGAAGCCCCTAGAAATTGTGCAGCATCACTCGATACGATCCAAGACCTGAAGAGATGATGCCAACCCTACAAGGACTTGAAGAGATGATGCCAACCCTCCAAGAATTGAAGAAATGATGCCAACCATATGAGGACTGAAGAAATTATACCAACCCTACGAGGATAGAAGAGATGGTTCTAACCCTATGAAAGTTGAAAAGATGATTCCAATCCTATGAGGATAGAAGAGATGGTGCCAACCCAATGAGGATTGAAGAGATGATGCCACCTCTATGAGGACTTGAAGAGATGATGACAACCCTATGGGAATAGAAGAGATTATGCCAACCCTACAAGGATTGAAGAGGTGATACTAACCATACAAGGTCTCAAGAAAAATTGGCAACCCTACGAGAAATAAAAAAGATGATGCCAACCCTACAAGGATTGAAGAGATGATACTAACCCTACAAGGTCTAAAAAAGATGATTCCAACCCTACGAGAAATTGATGCCAACCCTATGCCAACCCAATTTGAAGAGATGATGCCAAACCTATGGGGATTGTAGAGATGATGCAAACCCTATGAGGATTAAAGAGATGATTACAACCGTACAAGGACTTCAAGAGATGATGCCAACCCTATGAGGATTAAGGAGATGATTACAACCGTACAAGGACTTGAAGAGATGATGCCAACTATATGAGAACTTAAAGAGCTGATACCAATCCTACAAGGTCTGACGAGATTATTCCAACTCTATGAGGACTTGAAGAGATTATGTTAACCCTACGAGATTGAAGAGATGATACCAACCCTACAAATACTTGAAGAGATGATGCCAACCCTATGAGGACTTGAAGAGATGATGCCAACCCTATGAGGACTTGAAGAGATGATGCCAACCCTATGAGGCCTTGAAGAGATGATACCAATTCTACAAGGTTTGAAGAGATGATTCCAACTCTATGAGGACTTGAAGAGATGATACCAACCCTACAAAGTTTTAAGAGGTGATGCCAACCCTATGAGGACTTGAAGAGATGATGCCAACCCTATGAGGCCTTGAAGAGATGATACCAATCCTACAAGGTTTGAAGAGATAATTTCCAACCTTACGAGGACTTGAAGGGATGATTCCAACTCTACAGGGATTATAGAGATGATGCTCACCCTCCAAGGACTTCGGGGACAACACAAACACTTAATACATAAACACACTTCTCATGAACATTTTTGAGGGTGCTACGGTGGTGTATGGTGTATTGACATTTCTGTATGGAGTTTGCATGTTCTCCCTGTGTTTGTGTGGGTTTCCTCAGGGTGCTCCGGTTTCCCCCACAAGTCCAAAGTAATGTGGTATAAGTAAATTGGGTAAGCGAAATGTGAAAATATCCAATGAGTGGCAGTTCTGAGAGTGCAAATGCCTTGTTGATGTCAGAGGTCAGAGGAGAATGGCCAGACTGGTTTGAGCTGATGGAAAGGCAACAGTAACTCAAATAACCACTCGTTACAGCCAAGGTATGCAGAAGAGCATCTCTGAATGTATAACATGTCCACCCTTGAGGCAGAGGTCAGAATTCGGTGTCAACAACATGAAAGCATGGATCCATCCTGCCTTGTATCAACAATTCAGACTGCTGCTGGTGGTGTAATGATGTGGGGGAAATATTAATTGGTACACTTTGGGCCCATTAGTACAAATTGAGCATCATGTCAACGCCACAGCCTACTTGAGTATTGTCGCTGACCATGTTCATCCCTTTATGACCCATCTTCTGCAGGCTACTTCCAGAGGGATAATGAGCCATGTCATAAAGCACAAATCATCTCAGAGTGGTTTCTTGAACATGACAATGTACCCAAACGGCCTCCACAGTAACCAGACCTTAATCCAATAGAGCACATTTGAGATGTGGTGGAACGAGAGATTTGCATCATGGATGTTGCAGCCGACAAATCCGCAGCAACTTTGTGATGCTATCATGTCAATATGGACCAAAATGTCTGAGGAATATTTCCAGTACCTTGTTGAATCTACGGCACATAGGATTAAGGCGGTTCTGAAGGTAAAATTGGGTACCAACCCGGTAGTACGTAGTAAGGTGTACCTAATAAAGTGGCCAGTGAATGTAAATATTATATAATAATATAACTGGTCTGCATTATGAAGACACAAGGCATGTCCTCAGAAACCGCATCAACACTCAACATTAGAATGTCTAGGTTAAACCTTTGTCATTATATGTGTCTCCTTGTAAGCCATAAAAACAATGCACACACAAACACACACACACCAGTATGCATGTTAAATGGTTTAGGCTGAATTAGCTGCAACAGAACAAGCCTCTAGCCACAATGCATGAGGTTGATTAGAATCCACTGTGCTTTATGTCTGAATCAAGTTACTACAAAACACAACCCTGCCCCGAGAAGACGCATGTGGAGGTCTGGCTGAGCATTTGTGTGTCAACATGAAGGGATGTGAAACTTCATCAGCCCTGCCACATCACTGCAGGCCACGACATGTTTCATATCAGCAACTGTTGGAAAGAACTCAGCTTGACATTAATTAGCTTCTATTTCCCTACAGGATCAATAAAACAACTCGGTTCACCAATCAATTTCCAATGCGAGCGAGAGTGCATTTCTACAATGTCACAACCACAGTCATGTAAATGGAAAATCCGATTGGATTTCATCTGTCACACATTCTAGAGGCATACTTTGAGGCTTTCCGAACATTTATGAAACTGAACAGCAATTGTCATGAACACACAATAGCGGAGTTACACACAAAAAAATGATGTAAGTGTGAATCAAAGTGGAGGTCGCTGTGACACTGGCAACAACTGAGGTTGGAAAATATTACCACATCCATCTTTTAACAGTAAGCACACTTACGGATCGGTTCGATTGGAGAGCCAAGGTGTGAGTGGATGGACTCCAGAAGGTCATAATCATCAAAATCCAGCACAAACTCCTCAAAGTCCTCAAAGCCGTCCACTGCGAAGCTCTCCAAATGGCTCTCCTGATCCACATTATGCACTTTTCCAGCATCCGGATCATCAGGATCACCGCTCCTATCGTTCTCCTTCCCCACGTCTGTCATCTCCACACCTGGCACTTCCGGATCATCCAGGATGCCACCCTCTTCTGCGCCGCTATTTTGTATTTTGTGTTATCTGCCAACAACAAAAGTGGATCTGAAAATGATTGTCGCCTTCGATTAAGTAGATCCTGGAAGCACTATTTAGGGGATGACTAGGAATGATGATGTTGGTCCGAGAAGACAATCTCTCAATTGGGCCTTCAAGAGTTTGTAAGATCCACCAAATACGAAAAATGATTCCTAGCCTCAGGGTTTCCCAACAGATCTAAGAGATGCGTCCGTCTGTGCGCAAGCAAACCGCAGGGAACACTGGAATTGGCTGACGATCCAGAGGAAATGTTGATACAACTGAACTACTTTTGAGGCCTCGCACTAATCTATTGGCTGTCTGTGTGCTTTCCATGACGTTGTCGATTGATCCTGCCGGCTGTGTGAGGAACAGAGATGCGGTTTGGGATTTTCCTCTATCAGGTCCGGAGCTGGTTACACCACCCTGTCAGAAAGCACAGGTGAAAACATCCGTCCAAAACAACAGCAGTGCCGCTGAAGTGCTCAATATGGTGCCGCACATTACACAGCACCGTCTCCACATGAGCCATCGCCATGGAAACCACAGCTGCTTCTAGAACTCAGTTTCAAGCAGTTGTACCTGCCTGGTTATGAGACAATTACCATCCAGATGCGTCCGATAGCTTTTATAGATGGACATTTACAAGATATTATGCATGTCAGGGGAACATTTTAATGCTCAAAAAGTTTGCCAAAGGAGATGCCAGTTGTGTTTGACAGTGAACTAGTTTGTTTTGAAAAACAAGGGAAGTATTATGTCTATGAATATACAGTTGAAGTCAGAATTATTAGCCCTTCTTAATTATTAGCCCCCCTTTGTATTTTTCCCCCAATTTCTGTTTTTTTTTTTTCTTCAGATTTTTTCAACACATTTATAAACATTAGATTAGATTAGATTAGATTAGATTAGATTAGATTAGATTAGATTAGATTAGATTAGATTAGATTAGATTAGATTAGATTAGATTAGATTAGATTCAACTTTATTGTCATTACACATGTACAGGTACAAGGCAACGAAATGCAGTTTAGGTCTAACCAGAAGTGCAATAGCAGCAAGTGCAGAATACAGGTATAAATTATAAAGTGAAGTTATAAAAAAACTATGGTGATATTTACAGATGGATGTACTATGAACATTATATACAGGTTGCATTAGTTATGAGCAGAGATTTACAATAAATGATTATACGTACAGGTTGCTATTAATAATCAGAAGTATGCAGATAGAAAAACAATTACAAATATATGTACAGTGGGTGTGTACATAATTACAAATGTACATGTACTGTGGGAATGTATGGTTCACATAAATGAATCAGTGCAATGTAGGCTGCTTATTAATAATCAGAAGTGTGCAGATAGATAAACATAATTACAAATGTATACGTACAGTGGGTATGTACTGTTCAAATAAGTGAATCAGTGCAATAAATATTTGCAATTTTTAAAAGTGCAAATTTTACATAATAGTTATGTGTTACATAATAGTTTAAATAACTAATTTCTAATAACTGACTTCTTCTATCTTTGCCGGTAGATGATATTTTGCTAGATATTTTTAGGATACTAGTATTCAGCTTAAATTGCAATTTAAAGGCTTAACTAGGTTGATTAGGCAAGTTAGGGTAATTCGTAGGGCCAGATGGAATCTGCGGACATTTTTTGCTATTTCTGTGGAGTATTTTGTAAAAAATCTGCGGATTTATGTTGAATGATTTTGGGTTTATTATAATTAAAACCTTAATATATGAAATAAAAAGTAATACATTTTAAACTTTTATTTAATGTTTACAATGTGAATCCAATTAGATCCACTTTATTTGGTAAACAAAGCATGTCTCTCATATGAAATATCTACTAAAATACAGAAAATAGTACTTTACAAACTGTATTGTAAATAAATCATATGAATAATTTCATATTAGTCAATATTTACTGAAATTATTTGGATACTGAATTGTTATACTGAAAACTGAATAAATATAAATTTATACACATTTATACCAGTAAATAAATAGAATCATTGATGGGCTAAAAATCTGCGGAATTCTGCGCACGCAAATTCCGTGTGGGCCTAGTAATTAGGCAAATCATTGTATAATGATGGTTTGTTCTGTAGACAATAAAAAAATATATTACTAATAATATTGACCTTAAATATTCAGGACACCCTGGAGTACTTTTTTTTTTTTTTTTTTTTAACAGATTTGTGTGTGTTGAGCATCAGTTTAGACAACGTTAGCACCTGTTAGCTTTAACTGTGAACAAACCTGGATCATTTTGAGCTTTTGTCAGCTAATTTCATCTTCTGGGTTTAAAATAATTTTTTGTGGCAGGATCAAAATTGGCTAAGTATTGCGAATCTGCTAGTGGAGTGATGACGCGTCGGTTTCTCACTATTATTCATAGGGGAGTTTTCTTATCCTATGAGAAGACCCTGCTTCTTAATTATTCATGAGAGCACGTACTTTCTAAGGGCAAGGCAGACCTGCCAAGCTGTGAGACCCAATGACTGGGCGAGATTGCATCTGCATGGCACAGGTCTTACATGTTTGTTTCCATGATGCACAAGGTTTGTTGCATGGATTTCACTGCGATGCTGTCAGGGGCGATACAGCAAAGCTGTTGGTTTGCAGCGAGCCTTTTTGTCAGGAGAGCTGTACAAGAACTGGAGAATGGTGGTCTTTGTCTTTTGAGTTCGTTATCCAGACACATCGCCTATATCCGTGCTGCTGTGTTCGCCTATTTTTAAAATCCTCCAGATTACTGGCAGCGGTAATAGTTGAAATAGACAGGGCAAGAGACCTGCTGCACTGCTATCCACTGTGTCTGCATTCAGACCCAGGGATTGAGGAGGAGAGAAGTCCTCCTCATTGATAGTGTTTATATAAACACGATTATCTTTATGATGATATAACAAACTGTTATGGGTGTATGAAATTACGAATAACAAATGTAGCAGGACATTAATTTACTGCTTATTTCTTTGCATTTTCACTTTGTAAACTATAAAATCATGGGTCATTTTGTGAGCCAACTGACAACAGTTGTTCACTCCCCTCTTTCTCCCCTGCTTTGCCGGCCATGCCCACTCCTCCCTCTGTTCGCAGTGCTTCACGCCCATCATGAAGAATTTTTTGAAAAAAATCCTGAGGTAGACTTGAACCGAATGATGGGGGTTTCATGGCCCTTTAAAATGGTTTTTAAAAAATTAAAACTGCGTTTATTGTAGCTGAAATAAAGCAAATATTATAGGAAATGACGTGAAAAAAACATTGCTCTGTTAAACATCCTTTGGGAAATACGTGAAAGAGAAAAATTCACAGGCAAATAATTTTGACTTAAATTGTATATTATATTTAGAACGCAAATTAATAAAATGTGATAAAATCTGTATTGCAAATGTTGACAAACCCAAAATTAGGTAATTTTTTTCAATCACAATTTAAATGACACTTTTATTATTCCAATGGTTGGTTTGTCCATATTTAACCTAACATTGGGTTACAACAACCCAGCATATTTTACAGTATAGAAATAAATAAGTATATATATAAAGCAAATGTAATTAATATAGGTGACACTGGGCTGTACTTGAAGGGCATCTGCTGCATAAAACATATGGATTAGTTGCCGGTTCATTCCACTGTGGCGACCTCTGAAATAGAGACTAGGCCAAAGGAAAAGGAATGAATGAATGAATGAATGAACGAACGAACGAACGAACGAACAAACAAATTTAACATAATCGATAAACATCCAAAATACCAAATAAAAGTTTGGGTCTTGTGGTCAGAAAGTTTCCAAAACTGAAATGGTTTAAAGAAAAAAAACATCTACTCACTTCCAAAAAAAATCCTCTATTTTTGTTAATATATTGCTAGTGTTAGTGTATATACGGTCACTAGCAGAAGTGAAAAATGAGATTTTGTTCATTTTCTTCTTATTTGTGTTACTCCCTTGGTCGTTTATATCAAAGTTGATATTGAGCCGCACTATGTTGGTGTTCCATGGTGGCGCAGTGGGTGGGTGCTGTCACCTCACAGCAAGAAGGTCTCTGGTTTGAGCCTCAGCAGTTGGAGTCAGTTGGCATTTCTGTGTGGAGTTTGCATGTTCTCCTCGTGCTTGCATGAGTTTCCTTCGAGTCCAAAGCTAAATTGTCGGTAGTGTATGTATGTGAATGAGTATGTATGGGTGTCTCCCAGTGATGGGTTGCAGCTGGAAGGGTATCCACTGTGTAAAACATATGTTTGATGAGTTGGTGGTTTGTTCCGCTGTGGCAAACCCTGAATAATAAAGGGACTAAGCCGAAAAGAAAATGAATGAATGAATGAATGAATTTTGTTCAAGTGGTATCTTGGTGGTTCAGTGGTTAGCACTGTCACCTCACAGCAAGAAGGTTGCTTGTTCGAGTATAGGTGAATTGGATAAACTAAATTTCCGTAGTGTATGAGAGCGTGTGTGAATGTGAGAGTGTATGGGTGTTTCCCAGTACTGGGTTGTGACTGGAAGGGCATCCACTGCTTAAACATATCCCAGAATAGATGGCAGTTCATCCCGCTGGGGGCGACCCCTGAATAAGGGACTAAGCCGAAGAAAAATGAATGAATATTTCGCTCACTAAAGAAATGTTACACCTCCTCTCGTTTTAACAACAAACACGTAACACACTGTATGAATGGCCTGTTCCAGTACGACGGCCTCATTTGTAATGTGCTGCGCTCCAGCAGTCGATGTTTCCTCGTTTCTAAAAGCAGGAAGGGCTGCGGGCGCATCTCTGGGAAGGATAATCAATTGGAACAGTGAAGTTAATTATAGCCGGAAGGTTTCATGCAGCCTCACCTAAAAGCACATCTGCTGGACTCTGGTGCCTTCATTCATGCAGATGAGTCTGAACTGTGTAGCCAAAATAGCTGTACAGCACGTCACGTAGTGTAAACAGTAGGCTCATTCATGAAATGAGCACATATCACTACGTCACATGGAAACATCTATGCTTTAAAATCCAGTCAGATGCAGGTTAATGCTGGGAAACATCAAGTTGATAGTCGGCCATTGGGCGGCGCAGGGACATTGGTCAGCATCTGCGGACTAGTTTGTTTGCAACACAGGCTCATTGGAAATACATTTTCCAGCCTAAATCTTTGTGAATTTAAAATCTTACGTAAACATATGTTGGACTGCAGTTTCTAATAGGGATGGGCGATATGGGCTTCAAATTATATCACAATATATTCTGGTATTTATTACGATAATGATCATTTTGATGCTAATTTCACTTGAGGTGACTGTTAAAAAGAGAACAAGGACTAAATTCATTCATTCATTCATTTTCCTTTGACTTAGTGTCTTATTTATCAGAGGTCGCCACAGCGGAATGAACCGCCAACTTATCCAGCATGTGTTTTACACAGCGGATGCCCTTCCAGCTGCAACCCAGTAATGGGAAACACCCATACACTCTTCGTTCACATACATAAACTATGACCAATTTAATTTATTCAAATCACCTAAAGTGCATTTCTTTGGACTGTGGGGGAAACCGGAGCACCCAGAGGTAAACCACGCCAACACAGGGAGAACATGCAAACTCCACACAGAATCGCCAACTGACTCAAACCAGCGACCTTCTTGATGTGATGCGACAGCGCTAACCACTGAGCCACTGTGCCGCCCGTCTGGACAGACTTCACAGTTAAAATGAATTAATCCGTAAACTTCCTTTCTGTGAAGATCATCTGGCTCAGTGTCCAGTCGTTCCCATCATGGCTTGAAAAACGACCACAGGACACAGAGGAACAGCTCAGAGGGCAACCAGAGCATGAGAGACATTTAAACCACAGCCCTCATGTCAGACTCATCTTTACAACTCTGTCTCTGCAAAAACACATTCATGTGCAGCTCTGAATCCTCCCAGATGTTATTTATATCTTCAGGGAACATCAACAAACTCTGAAACCATTCTTGTGCATTATAATGAAAATAATAATAATAATAATACTTTTTACACTAATAAGGTTTTAAACTTTAAATATTTTAGACAAATCTTGTCTTCGTACAATAATCCATTGTCAGTAACAGTAACAATTATTGTTTTATATTTTGTTACTCATTATTTATTAAAATGAATCTCTCTAGTATAAATAAATGTAAATATAAGATTTGTTTTGCTATTTTACATGCGTTTAACTTCAGTTAACTTTGGCTCAGTCCCTTTGTTAATCTGGGATTGCCACAGTGAAATGAACCGCCAACTTATCCAGCATATGTTTTACGCAGCGGATGCCCTTCAAGCTGCAACTCATCACTGGAAAACAACCATACACACTCATTCAGACTCATACACTACAGACAATTTTAGCTTAAGCCAATTCACCTATACCACATGTCTTTAGACTTGTGGGGGAAACCGGAGCACCCAAAGGAAACCCACGCGAGCACGGGGAGAACATGCAAACTCCACACAGAAATGGCAACTGATCCAGCCGAGGCTTGAACCAGCGACCTTCTTGCTGTGAGGCGACAGCGCTACCCTCTTCGCCATCACATCGCTTGCACTGATATGTCACTTAAATTAATTAAATACACTGTTTTTGCTTTGTTAACCAGACTGAAAATCTAGTCTTAACATCATTCTGTCAACAGATGTTTCATAATACCTACTCATTCTGAATATCATATCAGTTTCATCTTAAATAACAGCTTATCTAACATGTCTTCCAACCCCCCCAAAAAACACTGGATTTGACTTTATCATTCTTAAAAACAAAGTAATGGCACAGCAGTGTATTCTCTATTTGTGGAAAGCACCACTTACACTCTTGCAGGGGTTTATAATGAAGTAGTAGTATTCTTGAGCTGTCATACCCTATAATCAGCTGAGCTTACTTTATTAAGCATAATCATTAATGTAAAAACAACGGGGAGTACTCTGGAGCATGGCTTAGATCCAGTGACCACATCTGAACATCCCCGAAGCTTGTTTACGACCACTGGAAATGGAGAAAGGGGCAGGCAAAGAGCTGACCGTGGCTCTGCTCTCCTCCAAAACACATTTATGAGTACGGACGTGAATATATCTCAGCGCCCCCAAACTCTCGATCGAGCTTGCCAGTGCAGACCTCTGTATCCGCTAAACAAACACTCGCTGTCATCGCTCGACTCCTCCAGAGTGAGGTTTTAATGAGTGTTTGGGCTTTGGCTTGTTAAGATCAAGTTAAAGCATCAGCCTGAGATTGGGTCATCGGTGTGCTTCCAGTGACACGTGAAATCAAACAGGCCTATCTAATTCTGTTTGAGATGCTGCACTGATTTCAATTAAGATCGAGCAACCGCAACAACGTGCAAGTCGTCTGCTTTAATCCTTTTAACCACTATAGATACACACACACACACACACACACACTTGTACAGCTATCTGTATGAGGACTACACATGGACTACAAGGTGTAGTATGTAAGTTTGACACCCAGTGGTTGAACTAAGTATTGCACACACAAGTGCAGGTTGCCAGATTGAGGACCAACAGGAGAGAGACAATCAAGCCTAAAGGCTGATTTAAATAATGTTTTATATAAAAGCAATGGCACGCAACAGAAGAAATATTTTCATATTAAAAGGGGTTTTGTTCTAACAAACACCTGAAATGTATAATTTGCAGTTAAATAACTGGATAACCTAACAATGATCACCTCAGGTACACCTCATGTGCTATATTTAGTGCTGACTGCTAATAAGGTGAGTTGTAATGCCGTTTCACATGACATTTATTGCAATACTACTGAAAGTAACAACAGATGCACCTGAGATCTTGAAAATAAAACAAACCATTTGAAATTGCACTATAGAACTGTGACTCAGTGCGAAGCAAAACATATCAGTGATTCAGCATGTTAAAGAGGTTTAATATGTATTAATTAAAACCTTACCATTTCGTTGGAGTGCAGTAAGTGCACTATTTTGTGCTTCTGAATGGCTGTATTTATATTTCTGTCATGTTTCATCTGGTGCAAACAGCTAAATTGCTTATCACTTCAAATCCCGTCACGTAACGTGTTGTTAGGACACAAGGTTACAATGTAACCTGATCACGTAATGTTTACGTTCATAATATTTGCATTATTTGCTATTTAATTACCACCTCAAGTGGAACTTTGAATCTGCGTCTCATTCCGGAGTCTGCTACTGTCCACCTGAGGTGACATTTCAGTCACAAACGCCTGCTTTTGAGACCCTTCATGACTGAATGAATCACACCAAGGCAACCAGGAATTTTGAAATATAACTGGTTAAACTGGCATTGGGGGGGTAAATGACCAAAACAAAGAAAACGTTACAGATTGTAACGCACATTTTCAAGGCAGAATATCTGACTTCAGCATTGTTTCTCAGTGTGCTTTCACGCCTAGACTTTTGTTTCGGAAACTGGCGCGTTTGGCATATGTGAATCCAGCAATCGTGATCGGATAGCGCCAAAACAATCGGTCCAACATTGCCAGAATGAGGTGGTCTCGGTTCGATTGAAACAAACTCTGGAGCGGATTGATTGCAGTGAGAAAGCAAACGATCTGAGCCAGGTTATATCACAGTGTATTATGGATATGTAATAGGCATATATACGGCTATATGGAGATAGAGTTATGACTAGGGTGAGCAATACGAAGAGAACATTATGAGCAGGGAGGGATGTCATTCCTACCAATAAATGTGCGTTTCACATCAAACACGAAATTTAAAACTTGTAGCTTGTAGCCTGCTAGCACCGCTAGCCAGCAAAAGCTACCGGCTTCCTTCACTCGCTCATTTACCCACTTACTGGCTTTGCTCCTCTCCCTTTTCAATGTCGCTTTTGTGTGCAGGAGAAACTACGATGGAGTTGCTTGATCGGGAGCTCGACAATCTCGGGAAGCTGATACGAGATCTGGAGATGAAGCGTGCGCAGCTACGGGAGCGGCGGGCTTCGCTCGCTGCACCCGGCGCTGCGTCTCGCTCATCTGAGGTAAGTGTTCAATACGATCACAACACTCCGTCTACCTCAACCCCGCGTGTTTCTCTGTCCAGGCCCAGTGCACCGCGTACGCGGGTCGCCCAGTGGTCGTTCACGCCGACTCCCGGCTACCACGGCCCCTGGGTGCAGCCGCGGAAGGTGCTTGCCAGGTCCCGGGGCAGGACGTCTCCTGCTCCCCCGTTCGAGATCTCCACGGAGAACCGCTTCGCCCCCCTCCGCGAGACGGGCCGCGATGTGGCGATCATCGGTGATTCCATCGTTCGCCACGTCCGCGCTGCTTCCACTAAAGGTAACAAAGTACGCACTCACTGCTTTCCCGGTGCCCGCATTAAGAATCTCTGTGCCCAGGTTCCTGCTATCCTGACCGCTGGCGAGAGCATCGGTGCCGTCGTCCTCCACGTGGGGACGAACGACACCGGGCTGCGACAGTCGGAGATCCTGAAGGAGGACTTCAGGAGCCTGATCGAGACGGTTCGTCGCACCGCGCCCTCCACGCAGATCATCGTTTCTGGACCGCTACCTACCTACCGCCGAGGAAGTGAAAGGTTCAGTAGACTTTTTGCTCTGAATGAATGGCTATTAACATGGTGTAAAGAACAGAAACTGCTCTTTGCCAATAACTGGTTTCTTTTCTGGGAGCGTCCTAGGCTCTACCGTGCTGACGGGCTGCACCCCAGTCGAGCTGGAGCTGATCTGCTGTCGGACAACATCTCCAGGACGCTTCGTTCTGTCTGACTAGTAAGTAAACATTCAAAAAATCCACATTCTAGCCATATAGACCCTTCTTCATCCCACTTAATTCACAATAATGCATGTCCGGCTAACCGCATAGAAACTGTGTCTGTTCCTCGTATTATTAGACCAAGAAATAAGCGTACTGTGTGCTCTAGAAGACATCTATTAAGAATCAAACCAGAAAAAATACCAAAAAATGAAAATATAAATATCGTAAAGCTAGGTCTCCTGAACATCAGGTCACTAGCACCTAAAGCACTTATCATAAATGACATTATAACAGATAACAATCTTAATGCACTCTGTCTCACTGAAACCTGGCTGAAACAAAATGACTATATTAGTTTAAATGAAGCAACTCCTCCAGGATTCTCTTATAAGCATGAGGCTCGTCAAACTGGTCGTGGTGGTGGAGTTGCATCAATCTTTAGTGGTATTCTTAATGTTAATCAGAGAAACGGACTTATGTTTACCTCCTTTGAAGTATTGGCGCTTAATGTTATGCTTTCGGATACTATGAATAAAATGCTATCTCTCGCTTTAATCACCATATATAGACCCCCAGGACCCTATGTCAATTTTCTAAAAGAGTTTTCTGATTTTATTTCTGACCTACTAGTTAAAACTGATAAAATACTAATTGTAGGAGACTTTAACATCCACATAGATAACGCCAACGATACATTAGGGCTCGCATTTATGGATCTACTACATGCCCTTGGGATAAAGCAAAATGTTGTTGGTCCCACCCATCGTCTAAAGCATACTTTAGATCTAATTCTCTCTTATGGAATTGAGGTCATGGATGTAGAGATTATACCACAAAGCGACGATATTACGGACCACTACCTCTTACTTTACAAGCTATGTTTACCTGACATTAGCAGATCCGCACCAATACATCGCCTTAGTAGATCTATCGTTCCGTCTACCAAAGAGGAATTCGCAAATAACTTGCCTGATCTTTCTTTATTTCGAAATGCACCTGCAAATGCAAATGACCTCGATGTAATAACTAGCAGCATGGATGCCATCTTTACTAGCACACTAAATACTGTGGCACCCATCAAATTAAAAAAGACTAGAGAAGATAAAACTACATCATGGTATAACAGTCACACGCGCGCTCTCAAAACAGCAACCCGTGCCTTGGAACGTAAATGGAAAAAAACAAATTTAGAGGTCTTTAGAATTGCGTACAAAGACAGTATGTCCAGCTATAGGAGGGCCCTCAAATCCGCCAGGGCTGAGCACCTCCGTAAACTGATAGAAAATAACCATAACAATCCTAGATTTCTATTCAACACCATTACTAAATTAACAAACAATCGGTCATCGCTGGAACAAAATATCACACCGCAAATGAGTAGCGAAGACTTTATGAATTTTTTCAGTGATAAAATAGAAGGCTTTAGACAAAAAATAGATGTTAAAATCTCTGTACAGCCTTATACTTCAGATCCAGTAAACATTCCACTGAACCAAATTAGCCTACAGTGCTTCGAGAACATAGAACAGGAAGAGCTAGACAAAATTATAAATAGTTCTAAACCAGCTACGAGTATGCTAGACCCAATTCCAACAAAATTACTGAAAGAATTGCTACCTGTAATAGGAGAACCTCTTCTTAACGTTATCAACTCTTCTTTGTCATTAGGACATGTTCCAAACTCTTTCAAGCTCGCTGTTATTAAGCCTATTATTAAGAAACCACAACTGGACCCCTGCAACTTAGCTAATTATAGGCCTATTTCAAATCTTCCATTTATGTCTAAAATACTAGAAAAAGTTGTTTCTGCCCAATTATGCTCCTTTCTGCAGATGAACAATGCTTTTGAGGTGTTCCAGTCAGGTTTCAGGCCTCATCACAGTACAGAAACTGCATTAGTGAAAATAACCAACGATTTATTATTAGCTGCTGACCAAGGGTGCATCTCGCTGTTAGTCCTGCTAGATCTTAGTGCCGCATTTGACACAATTGACCACAATATCCTCATAAATCGCTTAAACTCTACAGGTGTCCAGGGAACGGCTTTACAATGGTTCAAGTCATACTTAACTAATCGTTACCAGTTTGTGAATATTAATGGACAACCTTCACAAGTCAGGCCAGTTAAGTATGGGGTGCCTCAAGGATCAGTTTTAGGACCTTTGCTGTTTACAATATACATGCTGCCCCTGGGAGACATTATTAGAAGACACGGGATCAGCTTTCACTGTTATGCTGATGATACTCAATTATATATTTCTACTAAACCTGACGAGACGTCTAAACTATCAAAACTAACTGAGTGTATTAAAGATGTTAAAAACTGGATGACCAACAACTTCCTTCTCTTAAACTCAGACAAAACTGAACTTTTACTTATAGGACCTAAATCCTGTACACAGCAGATCGCACAACTCGACCTGCAACTAGAGGGATGCAGAGTTAGCATTAGCTCTACTGTTAAAGATCTGGGTGTCATATTAGACAGCAATTTAACTTTTGAAAGCCATATCTCCCATATCACAAAAACTGCATTCTTTCATCTGAGAAATATTGCTAAGCTACGAAGTATGCTATCCATCTCAGATGCAGAAAAGCTAGTTCATGCTTTTATGACTTCCAGGCTGGATTACTGTAATGCTCTGCTCGCTGGTTGCCCAGCCTCCTCTATTAACAAACTTCAGCTAGTACAAAATGCAGCCGCCAGAGTTCTTACCAGGTCTAGAAAATATGATCATATCACCCCAATTTTATCCTCGTTACACTGGCTGCCTGTTAAGATTCGTATTGAGTTCAAAATATTACTTCTTACATATAAAGCATTAAATAATCTAGCTCCTGTTTATCTAACCAACCTTCTGTCTCGCTACAATCCAACCCGCTCTCTAAGATCTCAAAACTCAGGGCTTCTAGTAGTACCCAGAATAGCAAAATCAAATAAAGGGGGTCGAGCCTTCTCATTTATGGCTCCTAAACTCTGGAATAGCCTTCCTGACAATGTCCGGGGCTCAGACTCACTCTCACAGTTCAAAACTAGATTAAAGACCTATCTTTTTAGTAAAGCATACACTCAATACATCACTTAGCGGTATGATGCACGAATGTGCTCCACGCATCCCCTTTATATACACTATGAACTGCAGCTACGCTAATTATTTTCTTTGTTCTCTATTCCAACTGGGGATACTCTTCCCGAGGCCCCCAGAGACTATGCAGCGCCACGGATGCGATCCAAGACCCGTGACGAGACGATCCCAAGGCTCCTTAACCCTGGACCAGGCTGTATCCTGAGCAGCTGCTTGGCGGAGTAGCAAGCAAGAGACGGATTCCCGTGACCCTCCAAGGACAGACGAGTCTCGAGTTCTCCAGCCTCCAGCGACTAGACTGCAGCTAGAGCTGCGCACCGATGGATTACTCTTCAGTGTTTGGACTCTAAGTAGTGAATATTAAACAACACTGAACTGACCTGAACTCAGCTATATACTAGCTAATAATTTAATAGCTAATAACTAAACTGACATTTTCAATTTACTATAACCTTCTATGTGAAGCTGCTTTGACACAATCCACATTGTAAAAGCGCTATACAAATAAAGGTGAAAAAAAAAAACAGCATTTTAACTATTAACAACAGTTGTTTATCCATTAGGAAAATTGACCGAACTGCAGTGTTGGTTTATCTGTTATTCATCTCTTTAATGTAAAGCCTAATGCATAAGCCGACTGCTACTGTATGTATGAGAAAGTCTTACCTCTGATTTATATTCGGTGACGATGTCTGTTGGTGTCACGATTAAAAATGAAAAGCGCAGCTTTTCGCTTGTAATGTCTTAAGCTCATCATCATAAATTAAAATAAGGACGCATGACAGCTGAGCAGGAATCTATTCAAATAAACCGTGAAACTCTGACCAATGTGACGAGAGTTTACTCGAATGTGACTTGTTTTAGCTCTTTTGGTCTGTTTGGAAACATTGCCGTGTGAAAGCGAACCACACCAAGAACAAAAAGCAACAGATAAACAAGGATGTTCACTTAGCATGTTTCTTAAATATCTGCAAACATATTATGGTATTTCCATGCTTTAGAAGAGTCCGAAACGTACATGCAGCACCTTTAATGATTTTTGTTGTGTACAGACTGTATATTCTATACCCCAATCTTATCTCTAAACCCAAACCCTCACAGGAAACAATACTTAAGTTTATATAACAATATTATGTTTTAATAAATATATATTTTTTCCTCATTTTCAACACAATTGTTTTCTTTTATATATATGACACTGAAGACGCATAAGACATACAGAACGTTTGAGATAAAGACACCATACACATGATTATTAAAAAAGCAATCCCAAATTTTGCTTTGCATTTTCATCCATATAAATTGTTAAGCTTACCACACTGCACAAACCTATTTTAATGATTGCATATGTTATAATATCTAAAAACCATTGTAAAAGGGTAAAATAAGAAATATTAAGAAAAATAGGATACAACAACTTGCAATTCAGACTCAGGGCATTTGTTTCTCTGTCGCCATCTCTGTTTGAAACAATAAATTGCAAGTTTCTTGGGGAATTATTTTGTTTGTATGTGGCTTGAGCTTTCGCGGTGCTCCTCTGTTGATTTTGTAATTCATTCATTCATTTATTTTCTTGTCGGCTTAGTCCTTTTATTTAATCTGGGGTCGCCACAGCGGAATCAACCGTCAACTTATCCAGCATATTTTTTACGCAGCAGATGCCCTTCCAGCCGCAACCCATCTCTGGGAAACGTCCATACACACACATTCACACTCATACACTACGGACAATTTAGCCTACCCAATTCACCTGTACCACATGTCTTTGGACTTGTGGGGGAAACCGGAGCACCCGGAGGAAACCCACACAACCACGGGGAGAACATGCAAACTCCACACAGAAATGCCAACTGACCCAGCCGGGGCTCGAACGAGCGACCTTCTTGCTGTGAGGCGAACGTGCTACTCACTACGCCACCGTGGCGCCCATTTTGTAATGTATTATTCAAAAAATGCATACAGCATCTTTAAGACTTTTTTAAGATTATTGTTTTCTATTATCCGCTTTTTTGTCTAAGATCTATGATAGATTTTTGTTTTTTTTAAATTGTAAACAAGTAAAAAGTTGCAGTGAGGTTTTGAGAAAGAGAATCTCAAATTTACATGAAGTACTGCTATTAATAAATATGTCTTGCTCTGGGGATTTTTAAAGAAGTATTTTACACTTAAAAAAAAAGATTAAATAAATGAGACTAAACTAAATTTAAAAACACTAAATGATGTTTACCATGAGGATTACTCCTATTTTACAACAAATATTAGAATCTTATGTTTCAATGACAAATCATTATTACTATTAAGACTTCATTTGCAAAAAAACTGATTTTATTTATTTTAACAAAATTTTTAATTTCTTTTAAGTATTTTAAACTTGAAAACAAGTAAAACAAAATAATAAATTACATAAAACAACATTTAAAAACACTGAATTATTTCCATTATGATTATCTCTAGTTTATGATAACAAAATCATTAGAATCATATGTTTCAATGACAAACCATACTCAATAAAAGCTTATTTGCAAAAAAAATTAGATTTTACTTATTTTTTCCTACATTTTTAGTTTCTTTTAAGTATTTTAATCTTGAAAACAAGTTAAACAGATGAATGAAATGAGATAAAAACAACATTTAAAAACAATAAATTATGATTTCAATTATGGTTACCCCTTTTTGATGATAACAAAATCATTAGAATCCTATGGCAACGATGGCAACAATTATGTTGAAGAGTTCATTTGCAAAAAATAAAAAATAAATAAATAAAAATCCGATTTGATTTGTTTTAAATACATTTTTAATTTCTTTTAAGTATTTTAAACTTGAAAACAAGTCAGAAGGATTTAAGAAATGAGCTAAAACAACATTTAAATAAAGTAAATTATGATCACCATGATGATTACCCACATTTTACAATTACAATTTTTATATTGAAGTTTATTTGCAAAAAAAAAAAATATTTTAAATACATTTATTACATATTTTTAACATATTTTAAACTGAAAACAAGTCAAAAAGATGAAATAAATGAGATAAAACTTTAAAATATTGTAAATTATGATTACAAATTATGATGACTATGATTACCCCCTTTTTTAAGAGTGTAATGTCTCAATGACAAATAATTTTTATTTTTATTTTCTTTATTTAAAAAATAATAAGTAAATATTTTTTTTGTATGTCAGATATCATGATTTTATGTTGTATACTGTAGAGAAGAACTGAAGAGAAATACTGCAGAAAAAAAACAATACATGGTTTAAACTGGAGTTTATTGGAAATTTTGTATCACTTTATTTTGATTGTTGAATTTAGGTTACATGCCATCTACATGCCAACTAATTCTCATTAGATTATTAGTAGACTATTTGATTAGGGTTAGGGTTAGTGTAAGTTGTCATGTACTTGCAAAGTTTCTTACGGCTGTTGAAGGAGCAGTACCAGCAGATATTAGGCAGAGAGTCTAACACTCAAATGACAGGTAATTGGCATGTAGTTGCAATGCCACTTTTAGTTAACAAAATGTGTAATAGGGACCATCAAAAGAAAAGGGTTACCGGTAATTTTCAGAAATCATGTTTTTACATTGAGTCTCGAAGAAAACAAATAAGAAATATAATAATAATAATTATTATTATTATAAACAGTTCTAATTCCAATAAGGTGGTTATCCTTTCTAGCAAATAAAATCAGAATTTATTGCTATTATTTTTTGTTTCCAGTCTAAAAATAAATGTCTCAAGGAATAATATGAATTGTGTAAGTAATAATAAATTTGTTTTGTGCAAATTTACAGCAATCAATCTCATATAAAATATAAAAATGTGGTTTAAAAATACCCCAGTGATCATCAACGGCAGGTAAAAGTGAAGAGGTGTCTTGTGAAAAAATCAGTGAGTATTAGCACGCTGTTATTTTCACGTCTCCTTCAGAATTGGCTTTGCTTACTTTTCATGTCGTCGAGGTCAGCACTGGCGAGCATCTGTGCCTCCGCCTCATCTGTAGGTACTTTCTGGTAGACCGCAGTCTCCATTGCAGTCATGCTGCCTATGCAGATGCGTTCACGTAGGTCATAGCTGGTCCTCTGGGCTCCAGCCAGACGGTGGACAGGCTTCCTGCGAAACCAGCCGCGTGTTGTCATGCTGGCAGCTTCTGGAGATGGGCTAAAACTGTCAAACAAGAAAACTACACTGTAAAAAAAAAATATATATATACATAAATCAGCAGTTTTTCATATTTTGTGATTTATTTCAGTTTATTTATGCCTCTGGATTCCATTAAGGGACCTTGATCTTTCCTTGAACAAGTTTTGATGCTAGAAAATTTGCAAAAAGTGACTTTTATTTACATAAAAATAGTATAGGTGTTATAAATTATGGTACAAAAACCTGGTGATAAAATGGCAGTATTATTTCTGTAAATGTTTTTCATTGTTAAAATATTTTTTTTAGAGTTTACACCTGGATATTGTCTTAAAATAAATAACTTTTAACCCATTTCGTGTTAACGATTATAGCTGGATGACACAAACAAATCCATTTCTGATGAACAATCTAACTGAGGATCTGACAATCCTTGTAGCAAGCTTGTGTGTAACCCAGGGAAGTGACACTGACAACAGTGGTGCGGATCAACATGCAGGTTTATTAGCGAGGTCAGGTAAGCAATGGTCAACACAGGTGCATAGGCAATCCAGAATCGTAGTCAGTGTAACAGGCAGAAGGCTGGCAGCAGGCAGGGATAAACAGATCAACAAGTCGAAAGTAAAAACACAGAAAAACAAGACAAAGGAAACACGTTGTAATGTCACTTAATGTAAACAAGACTGAGTAACAGTGAGTGTGTGTCTCTGTGCAGTTTATATAGTCTGTGAATCAGTTAGTGAGCGGCTTCAGCTGTGAGTGTCTAATCAGTGGTGACTTGGAGCAGGTGCATGACTGAACATGTAGTCCATAACACGGCAGATTTGTAGTTCTTGTGTGATGTGTGTTTGCCAGCGATCTCTGGATGTTAGATCGCTGGTGATGGTGACAATGGGTGTGTTTCTTCAAGAAAGCAACCCTTCATTTGTGTTGCGTTTTATTTTCATTTATTTATATTCCTTTATTCTTCATTTAATTATTTAATTTAATCATATGATCATTAGTCATTAACATAACTATCATTTTATCATTTTACTGATAATTAGTGAATGCTTTGATTATTATTTTTCATATAATTATTGCTGTATTATTTCATATTGTTATAATCGTACGTGTGTGTGGATTCAAGCCACATTTGTTTTACATGATTTCATGAATTTCAAGGTCTGCATTGTCACTGGACAATGTAGTGAAGCAGTAATTTTCCATTGCTGTTGCTTGTGGCATAATAACACAAGGCTAACATAACAACATGGGGCTAGATCTTATTTATCTGGCATGGAGAGTGTGTTCTAACACTGATAAAGAGTAAAAGCTTTTTGCTTTTTTCAATCTGCACTGTAAAAACACTTCCATAAATGAGCAGTTATTTGTATTTTCATGATTTATGTTTTTTCTTTCAGATTTTTTACTCTTTTGAATTGCATTTTTTTACATTTGTGATTGATGTCATTTACATTTTTTTTTATTTTCTTTTATTCATGCCTTTGAGTTGCATTAAGGGATCTTGATCTTTCCTCCAACAAATTGTAATGCTGGAAAGTTTGTAAAAGTGACTTTTATTTACATTTTTTAACAGTTTGGAGTGATATATTGTCAGTGTTGGTGTTGTAAATGAAGATACAGAAACCTGATAATGAAATGTCAGTATTATTTCTGTAATATTTTGTATTATTATTTTTACAGTGTACACCTGAACATTGTGTGAAAAATAAATAACTTTGAACTCATTTCCTGTTAGGTAAATTAAGTACCGCATATAATCAAGCATCCAGACAAATACACAGAGGTGTATTTACTAGAAGTGAAGTTTTTATTTATTTATTTATTTGTTTGTTTGTTTGTTTGTTATCACTAATGATGTTTTATTTGTGCACCAACAGAATGTGCATACTGTATATATGCTGCAAAAAGCCGGTTAGCCAGCAGAGGGCAGTAACATACAACTTTTCCAGTTCACTCTTACAGTACATGTAAGTCATGTTTTTAGGGAATCACAAGTTGATGTACCACTGGAAGCACATCTATGTGAACTGACCATTCATGTATTTCATGGTGTGGGCGCCACGGTGGCCTAGTGGTTAGCACGTTCGCCTCACAGCAAGAAGGTCGCTGGTTCGAGTCTCGGCTGGGTCAGTTGGCATTTCTGTGTGGAGTTTGCATGTTCTCCCCGTGGTTGCGTGGGTTTCCTCCGGGTGCTCCGGTTTCCCCCACAGTCCAAAGACATGCGGTACAGGTGAATTGGGTAAGCTAAATTGTCCGTAGTGTATGTGTGTGAATGAGAATGTATGGATGTGTTTCCCAGAGATGGGTTGTGGCTGGAAGGGCATCTGCTGCGTAAAACAAGTGCTAGATAAGTTGGCGGTTCATTCCGCTGTGGCGACCCCAGATTAATAAAGGGACTAAGCCGAAAAGAAAATGAATGAATGAATGATTTCATGGTGTAATATGAACTTAATAAAACCAAATTATTATTATTATTATTATTATTATTATTATTATTATTATTATTATTATTATTATTATTATTAGACGTTTATTTGACAGGGACAATGCATATTACTAATAAAAAATATGTACAATGTGCCATAATAAAGCTATTTTTCTTATGAGGTCCCTGGACTGATGGTAAAATATTCACCAATTAATCATTGTAATCACTAATCAAGCTTCAAATAAACTTTAAACATTCCTACAAATTAACAATCTATGATTAAAACATATACTATACTTAAAACTGAGAGGTCAACATCCCACTTATCTTATTCAAACACATACACAAATGTACTGTAAGACAACATAATCAACAAACATTAATATGCAGGCAAAGATGATATAAGAGAAGCAACAGTAGCATTCAATCAGCATACCGTCAAAAAACCTTGCGTAAAAAACATCATCACCAATAACACGGGGAGAACATGCAATCTCCACACAGAAATGCCAACTGACCCAGCCGAGGCTCGAACCAGCGACCTTCTTAAAATTCAGATATAAAACTGAATGTCATATATGTAATTAGCATATGAAGAGTCGGCGGCCAGGCGGCACGATGGCTCAGTGTTTAGCACTGTCACCTCACAGCAATAAGCAATAAAGACATGTGCTATAGGTGAATTGAATAAACTAAATTGTCTGTAGTGTATAAGTGTGTGTGTGTGTGGGTGTGTGTGCGTATGTGTGTGTGTGTGTGTGTTTCCCAATACTGGGTTGCAGCTGTAAGGCATCCGCTGTGTAAAAATTAAAGTGGATGAATGAATATGTTTTTTTTTTGTATGAATATTCTTCTAAAGTTAGCATTTTTTTAGCCTCTTGAGTTTATGTTCAATTATTTCATTTTAAATACAATTAAAGTATACTATTCTTTGCCACTGATGTAGTGGGTAGCACGTTCGCCTCACAGCAAGAAGGTCGCTGGTACGAGCCTCGGCTTGGTTAGTTGGCATTTCTGTGTGGAGTTTGCATGTTCTCCCCGTGGTTGCGTGGGTTTCCTCCGGGTGCTCCGGTTTCCATCACAAGTCCAAAGATATGTGGTACATGCAGGTGAATTGGGTAGGCTAAAATTGTCCGTAGTGTATGAGTGTGAATGAGTGTGTATGGATGTTTCCCAGAGATGGGTTGCAGCTGGAAGGGCATCCGCTGTGTAAAACATACGCTGGATAAGTTGGCGGTTCATTCCGCTGTGGCAACCCCAGATTAATAAAGGGACTAAGCCGAAAAGAAAATGAATGAATGAATAATTCTTTGCCATAAAAGTAAAATTACCAAACCTACACATGAGACTGAGAAAATTACTGATTTTAGAAGAATTTTCTAGACTGCATTCAGTATTTTACATCTGAACTCTCTCATACACTGTAAAAAAAATTTAAAAGTTGCCTCAACTTAAAATTGTAAGGCAACTCGCTGCACAGCTCTTTTGAGTTGACTCAACTTTTAACCAAGTATTGTAATTGACTCGATTTAAGTTGAGTCAATTTTTTTTTAAAAGTCCAGCAAGTTGCCTGACTATTTTAAGTTGAGGCAGTGTTTTCTTTTCCAGTGTATTTTGCCATACAGTAGATCAGATTTCAATGTGAGAAAAAATAAATGTTAGTTCAGATTTTATGGTGACTTTAGGACTTTAAAATTAAAATTGTCTCTCTTAGTGGCAGTTGATGGTCAGTAGATTGGATATTTATTTGGAGTAGTGGTACTATCCCAGGTAACAAAGAATTCTTCACAGCAGGCATTCATCCGACACTGGCATACAGCATGTGGGCCAAACATGTCCAGTTTTGGCAGAGGTGGTCTTAAAGGCAGCACACAAGACTTGGGCCAGATGTCAAATGTAGTGTTTGGCCCAGATGTTAAAAACTGATAGGTAGGCCAGGTATATTTGGCCTATCTTGACCCACATTTAAAATACATTTTAAATATTTTAGAGTAAAGAAGTATAATTCTACCAATCAGGGGTGCGTTTCCCAAACAACGACAAAACTCACGACTAACTATTATAGTACGATCCATCATTTGGGAAAAGAATGATGTAGTGACGAGTGTTTCCTAAAACCCGTAGTTTCTCTGTCGCAGATCGTTCACTTGTTGTTTGAACCACGTTAGTTATAACGTAAAACGCCCATAAAGATGCTCTAAACAGGTTGGAGTAACTACTTTAGAGAAGAACCTCATAGTTTCTTTGTGCAAATTATATTGTTTTACATGCACACACATTTTAAAAAAAATCCAATATTAATTTTGGTAAAAACATGCACTCGCTTTCTATATTACCTAAAATATATGTAAATGGCACATACAGGGCCTTTGTTTCCTTTACAAATATTATTGAGAATATTACAGATTCTATTCTAAAACATAAAATCACTTACAAAAGTTAACACGTAATATATAAATCATGTAAATAAATAAATAAATAAATAAATAATTAATGAGGCTATTTATTAAGAAATGAAATTTAATATTTATTAGGAAATAAAAAGAAATCCTACTTTAATGATAATAATAATAATAATAATAATAATAATAATAATAATAGTGATTATTATTATTATTATTATTATTATTATTATTATTATTATTATTATTATATCCTACATAATAATGATCATCATCATTATTATGTAGAATATCCTTTATTTATTTTTACAATTTGACACATGCAAACCACTGCAGAAATGTTCTAACCAACAGGCCCTTGTCATATACAGTGCTACAATGCTTCATGGGTTTATCAGTTTCAATGTAGTCCTGATACACCAACATATATGGCCCAAATCAGGTCCAGTTATGGTTTATTAACTTGGCTGGGACTTGGCCAGATATTGCCCATGACTGGCCCTTGTCTGGAAGACAGACTTGTTCCCGTCATGTACCATAATTCACGGCATCAGCATCTGGGCCAAGCAAAAGCTGATTTTGTGGGCCACAGCTGGGCCAGAGAAATATTGCTATGTGGGATGCAGTCTTTGGGTTTTTAAAAATGATCTATTTATGAAAAATGCCAAATGAGAAACTGTCAGATGTCTCACCTAGTATGCTGCAAATGAAATCTCCCAATGAGGACAAATAAAGTTAACTAACTCAGTGTTTCCCAACCCTGTTCCTGAAGTCACACAAACAGGACATATTTTAGATGTCTCCCTTATCTTTCCCTTCAGGTTTTAGAATCTCTTATGTTCTGATGCATTGATTCAGGTGTGTTTCATTAGGAAGATGTTGAGAATGTGTACTGTTGGTGTGCCTTCAGGAACAGGGTTGGGAAACACTGAACTAACTCACTTGGTATGCATTCGCGTTTTCAGGTGTTCTATTTGTAGATTTGTCTGCTATAATTAGTCAAATACCTGTTGGAGATGTCTTTGTGCTCTCCTCCATCGGGTGGTTGTTGTGTTTCCTCCTGCTCCTCCATGCAGGCAGGACTGGGTAGCGTCTCCTCACTGCTCGCGGGTCTCTCACTCTCCATATGGAAGCTGCTGAGAGGGAGATCGGCCGCCAGATCCTCCTCACTTCCCAAACTGAGCTGTGAGATCACAACACCTGTCAGCATGTCTCCATTATCCCATCCCATTACTCAAACTGTTATTCCAACATATTTAGTGGAGAAGAAACAGCACTTTAAGCATTTACAGAACACAACATACTATACTGTTTCCCTTTAATGTAGTGCATTAGTGAACATGCACTTCTCCAGCTGCAGTGTTTCTGGACGTATTTATCATGTTAATTTATACCATAGGCACTGTTTTTTAAAAGCTGCATCAAGAATCATTATTTATCTATATGATATCACCACATGGGCTCAGGACTACTTTGGCAAACATTTGTCAGGTACCACGATATGTCCACAAGTGCCAGTTAAACCTGTACTGTGGTAAAAGGAAGCCATATGTTAACAGTGTCCAAAAAGCACCATCAACTTCTCTGGGCTCGGAAGCACCTGGGATGGACGATCACGCAGTGGAAACTTGTGTTAAGTGCTGTGAAAGGAATAGCAACATTACAAACTGGTAAATGTTTTATTGTTACAACTTTTTTGGAAATGTGTTGCAAGAACCAAAAATGATATATGTGTTTATTTAAAAAAATAAATAAATAAAATCATGAGCACATTACATAATGTTTATCGTATTGTCTGCAATGAAATACCAGTCAAAGTAAATTTAGAAATCACTATTGTGTAGGTTCACAAGTTGTTGGTTTTCTCAGATGTCATTGCTGTCACTCCGATACAAGTTTTATTTATGGAGGAAATTACAAAGCGCAGCTGTGCTTGGGTGTTCTATGTTTGTCTGAGATAGTTAGTCTACTGAAATATTCCATACAAAATATGAAGCTGATCGGTTAGTTCTTGTCACATGACTCGAGGTACGCTCGTGGCATTCATTCACCTGAGTGCGTCTGGAAGGCGCAAGTGCTTCACACTGCTTGTGCATGCAAGCCGAGCACCTTGATTGAAAATAAAACTTGAGCAAACTCCAGAAAAGAAGTGGTATGTGAACGGCCCCTAAAAGTCCGCCATCATTTGTGATCTCCAACAGTTCATCTTCTTGCACAGACATAGTGGATTCACCTGATTTTTTGACACATGGGTTGCGGATCTATTCCTTGGCAGTTTGCGGGTCCTTCACTGGGCCTTTTCCCCTTAGCAAAGAAACTTTCCAAGCAAGAGGATACGGTCATTTAAAAAAAAAAAAAAAAAAAGATTTTTCAAAATGAAAGATCATTTTAATTAATTATTTTAAGTGGTATAGGACCACTGCTTTACAGGACTCAAACATGACAACAAGTTACCAAACAAACCGACTACGCCAAAAAAGTTGTCCATATGGAGAAACAGATGAGACAAACGTATGTGATTACAAAACACAGACGTTTATTTGGTGTGGTGCAAAAAACTAAAAATAATCCTTGATATGTCGACAATATGTTCCTGTAAATATCATTACTATTAAACGAAAACAAACTGTCAAACATGTCAAGTACATATTTGTGGTTTCGCAAAAATGTAGGCTAAGCCATTAATGGACAGGTGGTTATTTTTGCATACATTTTTTTGCCTATTTTTTTTACATAGACACTTTTCTCAAAGCACTCACAATTTTAAAAAGTGTTCATTTGTAAGTAATTTGTAGATCTGCTTTATTATTTTCATTTTTATAAAGTCCAAAATAATCACCCTATGGAATAATTAAAGGGACAGTTCACCCAATAAATATTGACTCCCTATTTCTTCTCCCTCAAGTGATTCCAAACCTTTATGGGTTTCTTGATTCTGTTAAACACAATAGTAAATATTTTGAGGAAAGTTAAACTGTAACCATTCACTTCCATAGTAAAAAAAAACAAACATATATACACCATGGAAGTTAACGGTTACAGGTTTCCGAAGTAGCTTCTTTTGTGACAACAGGAACTCCAGAACTTTCATTTTTGGGGTGAACAATGTTTAATTATTTCTAAATATATCTATTCAAGTCATTCTGTGCATTTTTTGCCCTAAATAGTAGTATGATATTTCACTTCAGGTTACCTGTGGCAGCTCTTCAGATGGCTCAGTAGGGGTGGCTGCTTGGCACTGCCCCTCGATCTCAGACTCCACCTCCTCCTCGTCCACCTCATGAATAGTGGGCGTGACATCTGACGGGGGCATAGACGTCTTCTTTTTCTTCCTCTTTCTCTTCCGCCGGCGGTCCATACTGAGCACCCTCTTTCGGAAACGCTGCGGGGGCAGATGTGTGGACAGGGGGTGGTGGGTATGGTGGAAGGTGTGCCGGTGATCTGTGAAAGCAGAGAACGAGAGAGATTAAAGTCAGCGTGATGATGATCCCTAATTTCTAATGCTGTGTCCTGCATGCATTTGTGTCCTTAAATGCTCGTTTATATGGTGGGTCGACGTCCTATAAAAACAAAGTTCTTTTTTTTGTTTTGTTTGTTTACTGTTCATCTTGTTACATAGCCGTTTTTAGACATTGTTTGGTTTTTTGTCAGTCGTAAGAAATGACAAGATGGCAGTTTCCCACAATACAAAGTCAAAGGAGCCATTTAAATTGCAAACCCCAACCCCCCTACGAATAACAACGTGCGCTAATGCGGTGGAAAGATAAATTTTTAGTATTACTGAAACATTAATTTATATAAAAATTTCTCTTTCTTACTAGAAACACCACATATTAAGAAACATATGCCTTCCTAAAAAGATACATTACATGAAGTGTCATTCCAAAGGTGGTCATCTGCTTTTAAACATAAGTTTATTCTTGTTATTCTCTATTTTCACCTGGGGATGCTCATCCCGAGACCCCAGAGACCATGCAGCGCCACAGATGTGATCCAAGACATGCGACGAGACGATCCAAGGGTTTCATAATCCTGGACCACGCTGTATCCTGAGCAGCTGTTGGTGCATGGTGGAGTAGCAAGCATGAGAGTGATTCCTGTGACCCTTCAAAGACAGACGAGCCTCGAGTTCTCCAGCCTCCGGCGCCTAGACTGCAGCTCTGCACAAGACGTCTGGCCATAGGAGAAATGGTCGTGCCCAACTGAGCCTGGTTTCTCTCGAGTTTTTTTTTTAATTCTTCACTTTCGCCAAGTGGTGGAGTTTTTTTCCTCGCCACTATCGCCACAGGCTCGCATGGTTCGGGACTTGTAGAGCTGCCCATCGATGGATTTGCTCTTGAGTGTTTGGACTCTCAGTAGTGAATATTAAACCACACTGAACTGAACTGAACTGAACTGAACTCCAACACTTAAAACTGGACTGACACTGTTTCAATTTACTATAACCTTCAATGTGAAGCAGCTTTGGCACAATCTACATTGTGAAAGCGCTATACAAATAAAGGTGAATTGAATTGAATAGAATTAAATCCTGGCTCTAAAATGTAATGCTCTAAGAAGACCTGGGTGTCATCTGTGATGAAGTGGGTCTTGAAGAAGAGGAAAGAAAATAAAACCTGGTGTCTGGTTAACCTTTGAATCACACTCTGCAGCAACCAGTATTCCCGTATGACTATCAGGCCTATCCTTTTCTAAAAGGATCAAATATTTTTGGAAGTAAACCTTGCAAGGCATCGTCTCTTGATCCGTAAGAGTCTCTTTATTTGGAAACTGCCATAACACTAGCAAAATAAACACTGTAAATTTTGATTTCACGCTAAATTTAAATAAGAGATTATCTTCAGAAAGCTATGTGACACTAGAACAGCTATGTGGGCAATCAATTAACTTGAAAAATGGCCAATTATATAGTTTAGCATCATTATACAAACATAGTTGCTCAGAGAATGCCACCACCGAAGTTCAGGGCATCAATCAGAAACAGGTATCGCAGAGAGCTGTGCAACAAGCAGTGACAAGATCTTTTAAAAGGTCACAGATCATTAAACAGCCATAGTAACACCATCTGCAATGTTTTCATTATATAGTAGCTTTCATTTGAACATCTCTGTTACCAGGTATGTCTGATTTTACAGGTTTAAAGGCCAGGGCACACTTGTGCATATAATGATAACCTAAAGCACAGGATTTGGGGATGATTAAAGCATTTTTTGAAAGAGGTTGTGAACTGATACATCAAAATGTCTTTTCATTGTTCTTCTTATTCAATGATTCTAGTATTGTGGGTACATTTAGCTTCTACATGATGAGCCTTCTAGGCAAAGCAAGGCAAGTTTATTTATATAGCACATTTCAGACACAGTGATAATTCAAAGTGCTTAACATGAACACGAATAAAAGAGACAAGTATGAATAAAATAGAAACAAATAACATAAAAACAGATGAAAACAGCTTAAAGAAGAAGTTTTTCCATATTCCCAAACACTGGTGTATCATATTTGTTCATTTTATTCTGGGACTTTCCCATTCTGGTGATCACCCACCTCCTCTGTGGACTTTTTTGGTACCTATTAATATATTGGACGTCTCCAACAGATTCGATTTTTCCCCTAAAATCGAAAAGTTAAACTTTACAGCTCTCATTACGTGCCCCTCAATTTCAACTTCCTTCTGGAAGTAAATCGCACGGCCCCTGATTTCTACCCCCTTCCGGTAGAAGATCGCTTTAGCTAGCCAAACATTATAAAAGGTCTTGATCTCAGCCTGTAATGTCTACTAAAAAATATTTCATTTTAATTTCATGGGACCTTTAAGCTCTTTCAGCAACAAATTCAAATTTAAAAAGTTAAAAAAAGGGTAATTACCAAACAAAATCATCCACAAAAGGTCAATATTAAACAAATTTGTGGTAGTAGTTTGAGCAATGCAGCCGTGAAAGTGTGATCTGTCCTGTGCATCGGCTCTGTTCAGGATGCCTCACGGCTCTGCTGTGAATGAATCACAGGCTAGTTTACACCTCCCACCACTGTCGCTGCATGTACATGGAAAAGCAGGCCTTGATTTAACAGGGTCCGGAAAGCGACTGGCACAAACGCAGCTCCACAGGAGTCCGGAGAATGTGAGACTGCCATTAAAAAGTCCTCTCTGTACTTCTGAGGCTCCTAATGCAGAACACAGTATCTGAATCTTGTAGCAGTTGGACACTTTGAAGATTTTAATTCATAATAACTGTGTTAATTGACTGATCTTTGACCTCATTTACACCTCATATTAACATCTGTCAGTAGCTATGTTTCCATCCAAAAATGCGAATTAACTTTATGTGCAAAACTGGATTATCGCATAAAAGATGTGCACATAAAGCAGCATTTCCATCCAACGAGTCAAAGCAGACAAAATCGTCACTTCCTGATTAACTGGCGCCAAATATCAACAGTAAAAACTTAATTTGCTGCAGTAGGAGAAGCTGCGTGAATAATTTCTTCATTTAATAAATGACTTGTGCCTCAGAAGGCAATCCTGATACGTAGAGAACGCACGATGGCGTTTGAAGGTGTCAGACGCGGAGCACAGACGCTCTTGAATGTAGAGGTCATTAATAATATAACAACACAACAACTCAAATGGCAAGGCATTTTAGAATG
This sequence comes from Danio albolineatus, assembly GCA_903798035.1. Lineage (NCBI taxonomy): Eukaryota > Metazoa > Chordata > Actinopteri > Cypriniformes > Danionidae > Danio > Danio albolineatus. The sequence continues at coordinate 9,344,129 of CAIGQQ010003610.1, read as the reverse complement.
ACCAAAACAACATTTCAGATGTTTTACGATGTGCTCAGCCTGCTGGTTTGTCCATTTACACACGTTTTTATCATCAAATGATCTCTTATAACAAAATCACATGACGCGCATTTTTTTTACGCGCATACTGGAATTTATGCGGTAAAAGTGTTTCCATCACAGTTTATGCGCATACATTTTTTATGCGCATTTTCAAAATGTATGCGCATAATGCCGTTTCCATTAACCGTTTTTTAATGTGCATATCCAAATTGCGAATTAAAGACAGACACTAGCTCTGTCTAGTCCTGTGTGTTGTCATTGTGTCTCTGTATGAGTGCCAATTGTGAGCGAGCTTGGACTGTGCGCACTCCCGCTTGATACGGGTGCATGAGGTCTGGGCGTGTTCGCGATTGCGCGCTCTCATCCTGGTGTTTGTGTTCGTCTGTCTGCAGCGTGGTTTTCCCGCCAGAAAAACAAAAGAAGGAGAAGAAGAAGAAGCGTGGTGTTTCATTCCTAGTGAAGGATTCAGATTTTTTTACAAGCAGATAGCAGCTCTTAGCTGACATCACCAGCGTCTAAGTCTAGTTGGTTTCGGTTGGCGCTGGGATGAAACATGCACTCTGCGTGTGTGAGCGCATGGTAAGATGTTATCGTGTGCTTGTGTATGGTGTTTGTTTTGTTGTCTAAGCACATGGCCCTGTGTTTACATAGCGGCTGCGTGCTTCCATTGCCTATTCTAGTCTTTGTGTGAGCACATGGCCTTTGGTGTTGTCATGTGCTCTCCCGTCTATTGTCTAGGCCCACCCTCCTTGTTAACCCATTATTAGTTTATCATGTTCACCTGTTTGTTCAATTATTTCTCCTTTATATTCTCCTCATGTCTGCTGTCCTGTGTCAGTTCGTCGTCGATGATATGCCCTGTCCTGTCGTGTTCCCCTGTCCTGAACCTTGCCAACCAGCCCAATCTAGTTTGTTTTTGATTGTTTATTTGTTTTATTAATGCTTTCCCCCTCGGGTTGTTTGTTTTGCCTTTTTACTTTTATTTTTATTATAAATAAATGCCCATTTTTCTGCAATTGAGTGCTTGCTTTTACTACACCAAACCCTGACAATTAATGCTGTAAATATGGACTAGTCTTTAAAACTAAGGTGCAGTATAAATGTAATTTTATTAATACTATTGCCTTTTATATATGTAATTTATTGTATAGAATGGAGAGCTCTTGGGATTAATAAAGTCTAAACAAACAAACAAACAAACAATAATATGTATTTTAAACAGAATGCGCATATTGTTGAGTTTAACATCAGGCGGTACTCACACTCAAAGTCTTTCTCATTGTAACTGCGGCCCATTTTGTCTGCGCCATTGACTGCAGACTCAGTAATGATGTCCCCAAACCTCTCCACAGACAAGGCCTTCTCCCATTCCTCATCTTCTTGTCCTGCTGTGGAGTCCTTCTCTTCCTCTGTCAAAACCTGCAGACGAGATCAGTGGAAACCACACAGTGAGCGCCAGACAGATGTTCCACATGCTGAAATACATTTTGCGGAAGTAAAGGAAATAAACTTGAAGCCAAACGATGTCTTCTGGCACGCTCTGAGGAGTTTAAGCAGTTACGGACAGATGTTTTATGTTCTCCCAGCTTGAGCCACAACCACACATCCATTAGTGCTCAAGCAGTGCACTGCAATTACGGATGCGTTATTGCCCATTTCTCATTATTTGTAGCCCACTGAGGAACAGGGCATCACTCGAGCTTCTACACTGTGATTTGTTTAATTTACTTTATTAAAAAGTGAGTAAACTGGTTGCTTTTAAAGTGATTACATGAAGATTGTTGTTGGCGTTTTGGTGTTGGTTATTAAGAAAATACACTCTAAAAAGACTATTTGATGCTTGTTCAAACTACTTGGGAACACTTTATTTCGATGGTCCATCTGAGTATTAGTAGACTGTCTGCTTAATATCTGTTGATACTGACATTCAACAGACATTTGATTGACTATAAGAAACTTTGCAAGTACATGTCAACTTACACTTAAACCTACCCCTAACCCCAACCTAACAG
>CAIGQQ010003610.1:9327821-9342065 GCA_903798035.1 Danio albolineatus | reverse complement strand
AATTCAACAAACAGACCATCAAAATAGAGTGTACTACTACTTAAAACTCCTCAAGGAGTGTTTTGATTCAGACTTACATTTGAGAAAACAACTTAGAAACACTGAGAAAAGTTAACTTAATCGATTTGTGTTGGGACAACATGAAGGAATTATGTGGGACCCAGCATTTTTTTGCAATTGATAATTCTGGTCGTGTGTCCCGTTACCCTATCCATTTTGTGTGTCAATTTGGTTTTCGTTTGTTCCTGACATTGTTCAATTAGAACAAGGCTGTCCTAACTCAGTCCTGGAGTGCCGGTGTCCTGGAGAGTTTAACTCCAACCCTAATCAAACACACCTGAACCAGCTAATCAAGCTGGCAGGTGTGTTGAAGCAAGTTGGAGCTAAACTCTCCAGGACACCGGCCCTCCAGGACCGAGTTTGGACACCCCTGAATTAGAACCTCCTGTTTCAGAGGGGAACAAATATGAGGAAACGCAAAGGCCAAACTCACTCAATCATTCAAATCAATGATTAAAACCAATGAACAGAGCAGCAATATTTTTTTATTACAATTGTATTTTTTAGGCGGAACAGAGTGAAACTATCCAACCAAACTGATCCAATCAAAACTTCAAACAATATTTGAAGGAAGTCAGAAATACTTTGATTGGATTTAAAGAACATCTGCAACTGTCAAGTATCCACAATGCTAAAACCCAAAACTTTGGTGATTTAATGAATTAAAAAACAACAATCCGGTTAAAAAATATCACAAGATTCAGCAATTTTGGCAAACACTAAGCCGATTATGGTACATTCACATGCATGGGACGTCAGCGTAAACGATCGCAGAACTGCATGTCTGAAGTTGGGGCTAACACGATCGTCATAGCAGTGTCAGCCAATGAAATCAGACAACTAGCTACTGTCTGAGCTGGTGTATTTGCATAAAGGGATCTGACTAGCTGACACTTTGGTTGGTGCTTGAAAGGTTGAGAATTTCCCAACTTCTGCAGCGAGCGACATCACTGAAGCGGCACTTATTCAACAGTTCAGTTCGGCAATTCTTGACGTCCCCCATTTAAAGTCAATGGGAAGACGCCCCCGAATCGGGCGTTAAAATTACCAAATTTTGACCAGTTCTATGTTTTGACCAGTTCTATGTTTTGACAAGTTCTATGTTAAACAAACACTATTTTTTGACCAGTTCTATGTTTTGACAAGTTCTATGTTAAACAAACACTATTTTTTTGCATTAAAAGCATCCCTTTATCATCGGTATAGAAAGAAAATAATACATAATCAATAACCAAAGGATGTAAACACAAATAAGGTTTACTATAAAAATACATCATGCATATACAAATATCTTATTTATACAGTCTACATACATTCAAAATGCACACATCTGTACTCTGTTAGACATTTCAGTGTATTTTTTTGCAGTAATTTACTACCAGCACTTTTGCCAGCTGCCTCTTTACAGTAACGTGTAATGTGTACAGTAGCTTGTTAATGTGTTTTACAATAGCAGGTCCCTTTATTATTACTTTTTTTATTAAATTTTAACAACAAAATAGCATTACTGCAACTGCATTTATGGTAAAATGCCCTTTACCACATTTTGATCTAACAGTATGAACATTTTTACAGTACTTTTACTGTAATCTATTTTCATTTTACACTGGTTGTACAAACATTAGTTTTTAGCATTTATTGCTGAATAGAATGAATTGTAAACAAGAAACGAGATCATGTACAACATTTTTTTTTATTCGATGATATTATATCCATTTTAGTTTTCCATCTACAGTATAATTTTTATTTATCAATCTATTTTAAATTAGTTAAGTTAATTAATACATTCATTAAATGTCTCATTTTTGTCTTCAACTACAGTAGCAGTACTTGATTGCAGTAGAATACACCAAATTCCTAATATGCAGTAAGTAACAGTAAAAGTTTTAAAATGACCCACAATTCAGTGCATATTACAATGGCAAACTATAAAGAATGTATGTGGTATGTTCTGGTCGTTTTTGCAGTAAATTACTGTAAAACTGCAGCAAAGTCTAACAGTGTAGATACATAAACCTAGATGTAATAAAATGGGAATAAAACTCATTTTGATTCTGGAAGGACTAATAATATTTTAGATGCTCACGTGGCCCCGCCCACAGCTCCGCCTGTGGGAGACATTTAATATTAGGTAAAAAAAGAAGGCTTTGAAGAGTAAGGCTGGGATAAAACCCACTGACAGCCTACAAGACTCGCAGATCAGTCAGAGTAAATGTCATGAAAGCAGCAGGAGGCCCAACAGCAGCCCTGCAGCACCTCAATCTACATCTACAGCACCTCTGTCATGTACAACATCCACCAAACAACAACCTGTCACTCACAGGAAACTGGCCAATAGCAATCCATAACCATCCAGTCAACTCCCATTGGACAAAGTGAAAGCCCCACCAACATTATCTGTTTTAAAGCAACGCTTTTCTTTCCTGAAATGACATTGTGTACTAAGACTGACATGAAATAATTAAAAAATACTCAGTTTTCTTGGCTAACAGGAACTATACTCTTATTCCGGCGCTATTTATACTCATACTTCATTTACTATTAGTCCTAGTACAAGATGCAACTACAGTCAAGCTTTACATACTGTATGGCCAAATTATTGAAACTCTTTTTTACTTTTATTGATGCTAATGGTCTCGGGTGCCAGGGTGGGGTAGTGGATAGCACGATCGCCTCACAGCAAGAAGGTTGCTAGTTCTAGTCCCGGCTGAACCAGTTGGCTTTTCTGTGAGAAGTTTGCATGTTCTCCCCATTCATACCTGCCAACACTCCTGTTTTTCCCGGGAGTCTCCCATATTTCACATCCATCTCCCACCACCGTCCCATTTTGTTATTTCTACCGGGAAACTCTCGTAATTTGTACGTCCCAATGCAGTTTCAAAAAAAGTACTTTTGTTCATATTTGTCAAGTTGCCAGATCTTGAATGAACTTCATTACCTCACACAATTGACACAATATTCAAATCTTGTAACATATTTTACCTCAATCTGGCAACATACGTTACAACTCAGGTGCGCTGTTGATTACTATGCAGGAGGTAGATGCGGGACTTGAACGATGGCAGTAGCAACAAGCAGCTGCGTCAGTAGTAAACATGATGGAAGGAAAAGAGTCAGGTTGTGCTTCGGCAAAGAAAAAAATATATACATGTAAAATTAACAGCAGCTGGACGGAAGAATTTTTGTCTAGAAGCCACCCTGACGATGCCCACGCTTTCTTCAAGGTGTGTCGTATTGATTTTTTGAGTTCACACTTAGCTGGTGATTTGATATAAGTTTGTTTGGCATGCTGTCCTCGGAGAGAGCCCTGAGCTCAAGGGATCCTCAAGCCCAGGGCTCCCTCCCGTTCGTAGAGCGAGAGGGGAGCTTGAGCTTAGGTAGCTCTCAAACTCCCCGCTGCAGCAGCTAAGGGAAACACCCAAGGAGGAAGGGAGTTAGACCAGAGCCTGAATTGTTTAATCTGTTATGAATTGTGTATATCTTTGGATGGTGGGAGGAAACCGGAGGACCCGGGGGAAACCCACGTGGACACGGGGAGAACACACAAACTCCGCACAGAAACACCCACCAGCCCGGCGAGGACCAGGGCCGGCAGTGTTCTTGCTGTGGGGCGACAATGCTAGCCACTGATCCGCCGTGCCGCCCGATCTAAGAAAAGGAGGAGAAGGGGGAGGAAAGGAGGGTATTCTTCCATATGAAGATAGCTTGGGACTGGAACTGAGGTTATTTATAGTAGAAGGGGAATCATATGATTGGGAGATCGTGATTAGACAATGCGCGGCCAGCCTTGGTAAATCATAAGCACGTGATCCTCTCGAAATTAGTTTGTAAACAAACTTCACTTAATGTCGGACACAGTGGGAAAAACGACATCACTCATCATGTGAAATCACAACAGCACTAAAATTGTAAATTATGTTGAAATTGTTAATAATGTTCAATTCCTTAGAGAGTTTATTGTTATCGTTTTGATTTACAAGACCTCATTGTGTCACCAGGAGCCATGGATATCGCTTTGGGCTCATTTGTATGTTTATTTTGTTTTTGTATTTTTATTTTTAATCCGAACAACCAACACCATTCTACTAAAGAAAAAAAACACACTACTGTATGTGTTGGATGACCTGTGGGTGAGTAATCATACTGGAATTTTTTTTAATTTAATGTTACAAACAATGTTAAAAGTCACAATAAAACATAAAAAAAATTATATGAGAAAATCATTTTGCTCTATGTTTTCATTAGTACTTTATGTAAATACCCCCCCACCCGTTGATAATCTCCCGGAATTTCAAAACCAAATGTTGGCAGGTATGTCCCCATGTTGGCATGGGTTTCCTCCAGGTGGGTTTTGCCGACAGTCCAAAGACATGCACTATAGGTGTTACAATCACCAGTGATCTTAACTCCTTAGATCGCTGGAGAACATGCACAATGGCTTACGGACTACAAATCCGCCATGTCATGGACTACATCTCCATACATGCACTCTGCTCACACACATGTTGCTCATCCTGATTGATTGCACACACGCCACCGGAGGATTGTCAAGGACTGATTAGGTCAGGAAAGCAATGGTCAACAGGTGCAAACAGATGTATACAGACGGTCCAGAATCGTAGTCAGTGGGCAGGCAGATGGTCAGAGGCAGGCAGCAGACAGGGATATACAAATAACCAAGGCAAGGATCAAAACAACACAGAAAAGCAAGACAAGGAAAACGCGTTGTAGTGCCACTAAACAATAAACAAGACTCAGCAACAGTGAGTGTTTCTGTGTGTTTTAAATAGCGTGTGTAATCAGTCCTTGACAATCTTCCGGTAGTGTGTGTGCAATCAGGATGAGCAACATGTGTGTGAGCAGAGTGCATGTATGGAGATGTAGTCCATGACATGGCGGATTTGTAGTCCGTAAGCCATTGTGCATGTTCTCCAGCGATCTAAGGAGTTAAGATCGCTGGTGATCGTGACAATAGGTGAACTAAAATTGGCTGTAGTATATGAGTGTATGTTTGAATGAGAGTTTCTAGATGTTTTCCAGTACTGGGTTGTGACTGGAGGGGTGTCCACTGCATAAAACATATGCCAGAATAGCTGCCAGTTCATTCTCCCGTGGCGACCCCTGATAAATAAGGGACACAGCCAAAGGAGAATTAATGAATGAATGATTTTTGTACTTTATTTTAAATCACTTCCATTTCACAACATCTTCAGTTCTTCCATAAAACAAGCATGCGTAAACATCACACTTCTGCATAATTCTCCACACCAAAAGGGGCAAATTCTGCAAAACTGAAACGATATGGTCGAAAGAGCCTCTAATTAAAGGAAACAAAGTCTTCTTTGTTGATTGTGTCCCTCGGCTTAGCGTAAAATTAATGAGGACAACATGTCATTAAGCTCTCCATGTCTGCGTGCTGTGTGCCGCTCTTTTATCAGCGCTGAAGTGCTGACTTTAATGAAGACACTGACCTGTGAAGTCAAATGATAAACGGCTCGCTCTGACAATGACGCTGGACTTGGAAATGAGCCAGTGTGGGAAGGAGACAGAGAGGACGCTGAGAAAAGCCCTATATGCTGAATCACACAATATCTGCTCTTTCCAGCTTCTCAAAGATCTCTTCTGTCTGTGAAGCATAAGACCATTTTTTAAACTTTTTCATTTAATTTCATTTTTTGTGCATAATTTGCATTTCATCATGTTTTTTATAGTGTTTTACTTTCATGCTGTACAATAAAAAAAAACATAATACAGTAATGAGAATCTCCTTACTACACAATGGACACGTTTCACAAGACATGTTCAACGTTCATCACCATTTCAGTGTCATTCAGTAATTTCAAGAGTTCCCACTTAGCTGATGATTGATTATAAAGCTTGTTTGGCATGCTGTCCTGGGAGAGAGCCCTGAGCTCATAAGATCCTCGAGCCCGGGGCTCCCTCCCGTTTGCAAGGCAAGAGGAGAGTTTGAGCTCAGGTAGATCTCGAGAACTCCCCTGTGGGTAGCTAATGAACGAATAGTGATTGCTATGAAGACATAACTACTTACTAGGAGCATGTCTATGATGCCGATTTGGATTAGTCAATTAACTTAAGTTGCATGGTTTTAGACGGTGGGAGGAAACCGGGGAACCCAGGGGAAACCCACGTGAGCACAGGGAGAATGTGTAAACTCCACACAGAAACGTCAGATGGCTTGGTAAGGACTAGAACCAGTGACGTTCTTGCTGTGAGACAACAGTGCTAACCACTGGGCCACCGTGCCACCTATCTAGGAAAGGAGGAGGAGTAGGGGTAGAAGGGGGGATTCTTCAAAATGAAGATGGCTGTCATATGGAACTTAGGGTATTTATAGTGGCTTAGGAATCATCTGATTCGTGAATCATAAATTGAATATTGCGGGACCAGCTGCAAGCAATCGTCTGTACGCGATCGTCTCGAAATTAGTTTATAAATAAACTTCACTTATTTACCAATAATATCTTGCCACGCATATTTAGATAAAGAATAAATTTTAATATGTAATTTGATGTTATGTAAGGATCACAGTGCAACCTAAAACACTAATTAATTGCCATTCAACACAATAGAATGTGTTTTCTATTTATGTAATGTAAATTTAATACATTTAACTTATTACAGACACCAAAATCAGATGTCCCATGTAAAATTGTTCATTCGGAGGGCTTGTTTCAACCCTTATTTTAATACATATACCTCTCTGTTCGTCCACCTCTCCCTAATTCTGTTTCTCTTGTGTAATGACCCATTCTTAATTACCATAATTTAACAAAAGACCAAAACAGACAATGGCTGGCCTTTTAGAACATTACTTGTTGAGCAGCATTTCCCACAGTGAAAATGCTCTTGCAATTCTACAATAGTGCAAATGTTAATGGCTTGAGCGAGACTGAGTGCAAATGCGTGCAATAAAGGTTATGGATTGCAACTCTCTTTATTTCAACTGTGAGCTGAATAGAATGACAATGGGATTTCGGTGAGGGCTGACAAATGTGTTTGCTCACAGCTAGCCAAGCACTCTGTGTAAACGACAGATACAGTTACTGTACGTCACAGGAAACAAGTACAGGAGAAAAGCAAATGAATGTGTTTCCGGACCCATAATCAAAACTGTTATTGCTCTTACTTGAGCTGTTCAGTCAAATCTGTATGGAATAAGGCAAAGCAATTATATTTATAGATCGCATTTTGTACACAAGAAGCCATGGTGGCATAGTGGGTAGCACGATCGGCTCACAGCAAGAAGGTGGTTAACCACAACATAAGTTGGTGGTTCATTCCACTGTGGCGACCCCAGATTAATAAAGGGACTAAACCGAAAAGAAAATGAATAAATGAATGACTTTTGTACACAATGGTAACTCAAAGTGCTTTACATAAAAGCAAACAACTAATAAATGAATGAATAAAGAAATGTAATTGAATAAATCATCAGGTAACATTCTGGCAGCCACCTTAATGTCAGAACATTGTTGACCTAGAAAATTGCAACTTTTCCTTTTCTGTCGATTAGGTGTACCTGAGTTAAGCTTTATTTAGGAGAATTATAGACACTCTTTTTTGACATTTTTGGGTGAGATGCTAACGGTCTAATCCAATTCAATGATTTATGCTAAGCTAAGCTAAAAGTGCTATCGACAGACTCGTAGATTGGCTGAATGAACTAAAAATGGAACTAATGGAATTAAACTATGGGATTGTTTTCATAGACCACAATGGTAATTTGAACTAATGTACATAAACATAAACGATTAATAAACAAATGTTATACAATAAAATATATGTAACATCCTAGCAGGCACCTTAATGTCAGAACTTTGTTACTGTAGAATGGCTGAAGCAGGCGCAACAATTTTAGTAACTGGCAACTGTTTTCAGACGCTGTGTAATATTATTGCACCTGCTTAAGCCATGGTATGGCAGCAAACTTGTTTGATTATTACGCCCGAATGAGAGTATCGTTTTTAGTATCAACCGATAAAATAGTTCATTTAAATTTTCTGTTGATCTTCATGCACAATGTAACTACAGAATAGTCAAGCTTTAAAGTTAAGAGAGTTAAGAGTTAAGCTTTGTACACAATGTACCTAGAGGAGTTAAGCTTCTTATAGAAGAATTATAGCAACTTATAGCATTATAGCATTAGAACATATAGAATTATAGCTTTTTTTTTTTTGGAGTGAGATGCTAATGATCTAATCCTATTCAATGATTTATGCTAAGCTAAAAGTACTATTGACTGTATCTGTGATCGGCTGAATGGATTTAAAAATTAATGGATGGAATTGTTTTTATAGAGCACATTTTGTACACAGTGGTAATTCAAAGTGCTTTGCATAAACGTAAATTAATAATAATAAACAAATAAATAAACAAATTGTATTAAATAACTCATGTAACATCCTGGCAGGCACCTTAAAGTCAGAACTTTGTTATTGTACGATGGCTGAAGCAGGTGCAATAATATTACACAGCATCTGAAAACTGTTCCCATCTGTAACTAGCTAACAGCGCATTGTAAAAAGTTTGTGCCTGCTTCAGCCATGGTATGGCAGCAAACCTGCTTGGTTATTATGCCAGAATGAGAGTATCGTTCTTAGTATCAACCTAGATAATAGCTACTTTCATTTACTGTTGATCTTAGTGCACAATGTAACTACAGAAGACAAGCTATGAATAGGAAAATTATAGAACGATTTTTTGACATTTCTGAGTGAGACGCTAATGGTCTAAACCGATTTAATGATTTATGCTAAGCTAAGCTAAAAATGTGCTATTGACAGACTCGTAGATTGGCTGAATGAATTCAAAATGATAAAACTGAATGGAATTGTTTTATACAGCACATTTCGTACACAGTGGTAATTCAAAGTACTGTATATAAACATAAACAAATAATAAAGAAATGTCAGAACTTTGTTGACCTAAAAAACTTGTCATTATCTGTCGATTAAGTGCACGATGTACCTATTAAAGAGTTATGCTTTATATAGGAACATTTTTAAGCAAGATGCTAATGGTCTAATTCGATTCAATGATTTATGCTAAGCTAAGCTAAAAGTGCTCCCGCAAGACGGGTAAATGGTAAAAATGGTAAAACTCAACTGGTTAACTTCAGGAGAGTGGTAAAAAAAGCTTATTTCCCTTCCAAAAAGTGGAGTGTTCCCTTGACATCTCATTGTACCCCATCTCTGAAATCTGTGCCTCAGCAGTGAAAGCGTGAAGTTCATCTTCTTGTATTCTCTGTCAGGACTCTGTTAGCCTGAGGAGCTGCTTGGCAAAGGATGTTCGTGGAGCTATTCTGGAGCTCAAAGTGCTGTCTGAAAATACAGGTTTGCCTGTTTATACTGCTCTGGATATCAGGTAACTGTAGAGGCCCATCTAAGCTCTTTGTGTGAGTACAGAATACTCATTCATTCGAAGAGTCTCACTATTTAAAGTAAGCTCTGATCTTTCCAGGTAGACAAAGTCCTTGACTGACACTTCCACCACTGTCCGAATTAGGCTTGAAGTAGAAAATAAAAAAATCACTTCAATTAGAGAAGAAATAAAGTGGAATTAAATTTGAATTTATTTTATTTACTAAATTTAAATTGATCTCTTTTAGTTCATATAATGTCTTTAATTTTCATTGTAAACCACTTTAGGTGTACAGCAAGTTAAGGATGAAGTGCATCCATGAGGTTGTTATCGCAGAATGAAGCTAGACTTATCAGCAACTCCATGACTGTTCTTCAATGGCCCAACCAGAGCCCTGACTTGATAGAACTGGAGAGGATATGCAAGGAGGAATGGCAGAGGATCCCCAAATCCAGGTGTGAAAAACTTCTTGCATCTTTCCCAAAAAGAGCTTTGGTTGTTACTCACATCTGGTGATAATTTCAAGTCAACAGCACCTTTAGAAATATATTTTCTGAGAAAAACTGAGACGTGTGCAATACTTATTTTGTTCGATGTATATGCCAAATAACGTCAAAATACATATCATTAAAACATAGTCAATATACGTCTAACTGAAATTTTAACTCTATAGTATATAGAAAGTATAGAAAATAAGACATGCATAAATATTGCAATTGTAGTTTATGTTGTAATAGTTCTCGAAATTGTATCGAGTATTGTTATTTTTTAAAGTAGTGTATCAAAGTTAGAAATAACAGTATAGCAACAGCACTAGATGGGAGATGAGACGGTTTGTTTATCCTTGTTATGGTGAATCATAGGCTTATAAACAACTCCATTAGCGTCATTAAAGAGCTTCAGGCGGGGACACATTTCTCTCCTTTAAAACAGCAGATCATCCAGATCACTGTTGGCATTTCACTACAGCGCATTCACAGCGTCTGCCTGCACCACGGTACCAGCCGTGACTCACCATCACTATGGAAGAATATTTCATTACATGTTTCTGAAAAGAGAGGAGATTGCACACAAAGAGGGTCTGCTTCCTTTTCTCCAGGATTTCAAAAATAGGTCTACAGCAGGTCAAACGCGCAGCTGATGATTACTTTACTAATTCTTCTGAAGAAACATTGGTGATGTGTTGTCTAAAAATTTATATTAACATGTCTGAAAACAGTACATGTTTATTACTTTATGCAAAGAAAGGTCCTCTGAAGTGCCTTGAAATGAGAAACTTTGTTTGAAAAATTGATGTAGTTTCAACTGAAACATGAAAAGATGGCGAGACATATTGAGCTGCTCAAAATGCCAAAAGTGTTTGGTTGTCCAAGGAGTTTTTTAAAGTGAGATTTCAGCAACCCTGGCTCAGTATCGAGATCTACATTTCTGGAGACAGCAAATATGTAACTGGAGGTATGTCTGCTTGCAGATTTTTGCTTATGCAAAACCACCGAAGGCTGCTGTGTACACGTTTTAATGATCTCAAATTTCCTGTTCTTGAGTAAATCCACCAGAGGGTGCAATATACAATTCGGACAACAAGACTGACTCATCCACACACCCCTAAACCCAATCAAAAGTGTTTAAAAAAAGCAATCTAGTACTGGTAACACTGGAAATAGCCGTCCATATGGAAGAAAGTGGTCAGCGGTAGCGCAAAAAGGAACAGAAGTTATTCGGCATCATACTGCCCAATAGCGTTGGTTTTGTAGACAAAATGGAGCCAGACGTACCTCTGGGTAATAATACAGAATAAAATATAAAAAATGAAATAAATAAGACTTTCTCCAGAGGGGAAAAATATTATAGGAAATACATTGAAAATGTTTTCGCTCTATTAAACCTAATTTGGGAAATATTTGAAAAAGAAAAAAATTCACAGGAAGGTGAATAATTTTGACATCAACTGTACACATCTCATCATTGATCACACATGACTAAATAACTAAATACTAAACTAACTAACTAACTAACTAACTAATTAAATTAAATTAAATTAAATTAAATTAAATTAAATTAAATTAAATTAAATTAAATTAAATTAAATTAAATTAAATTAAATTAAATTAAATTAAATTAAATTAAATTAAATTAAATTAAGGGCACCACGGTGGCGTAGTGAGTAGCACGTTCGCCTCACAGCTAGAAGGTCGCTGGTTCGAGTCCCGGCTGGGTCAGTTGGCATTTCTGTGTGGAGTTTGACATGTGGTATAGGTGAATTGGGTAGGCTAAATTGTCTGTAGTGTATGTGTGTGTATGAATGTTTCCCAGTGATGGGTTGCAGCTGGAAGGGCATCCGCTGCGTAAAAAATATGCTGGATAAGTTGGCGGTTAATTCCGTAGTGGCAACCCCGGATTAATAAAGCGACTAAGCCGACAAGAAAATTAATGAATGAAATTAAATTAAATTAAATTCGGACAACCAGACTGACTGATTGACCCACACACCCCCTTTCCTAAACCCAATCAAAAGTGTTTAAAAAAAAAAGCAATCTAGAACTGGTAACATTGGAAAAATCCGTCCGTACGGAAGAAATCGGTCAGCGGTAGTGCAAAAAGAAACAGAAGGTATTCGGGATCATACCGCACCATAGCATTGGTTTTAAAGACGAAATGGAGCCAGATGTACCTCTGAGTACATATGTCTTTATAAGTGTAGACCTGGGAACATATCCACAATGAGCCTATGTTGCATTACAGACAATAGGTCTAAAACACTACATGAGTTGGCAGGAGTGAACAACAAATGCTCAGAGGATGCTGTAATTCTATTGAAAACCATTTATATCATGCCTGATCTGAGATGGTCAGACAATGATTCATCTTTTATAAATCATGTAAATGGTGGTGCCTGGTTCAGAGACTGTAAGTGTCACTGTAGAGATTTTGTAAAATATTCATTTTAGATGAGGACTGAACTGTGGTCATAAATGGCCATTGAGATTTGAGATGTTTCTCAATTTAAATGAGCAGAGGCTTGAAACAGTATTCAGAAACACTATTCAAACTTCACACTAGGGCTGTGCAATGTGACAATATATGTCATATGGATAAAATAAAAAGTGTATAATTTCATATTATATCTTATGATTTCATTCATTCATTCTTTCTTTTCGGCTTAGTCCCTTTATTAATCCGGGGTCGCCACAGCGGAATGAACCGCCAACTTATCCAGCATTTGTTTTACGCAGCGGATGCCCTTCCAGCCACAACCCATCAACTCCACACAGAAATGCCAACTGACCCAACCGGGGATCGAACCAGCGACCTTCTTGCTGTGAGGCGAATGTGCTACTCACTACGCCACCGTGGCGCCCCTTATGATTTCATGGCATCACAAAATATATTGTTTATAATAATACTTTTCAGAATTTATATGAACACAATATTTCATGCCATTATGGGCAAGCAAACAGAAACCTAAATAACAACATTGTGCTCTTGAAAGTGCAATGTTTATGTTTTGCTTTTTATATAGACACATTCCTTATTTTTATGTTGAACCTGTGATAATTGTTTTTAAGGGTGTTTTGTTTTTCGATTGCATTTATTTTATATTTCTCCATTTTTAATCAAGCATTTGTGCTGAAGTTTTAAATAAAGTCAGATATATGATCTCATATGAACTAGGAGTAGATTTCTGAGTATATACACAGACAAAAAATAAAATAGTCCTTTACATGTCGTCAATATATAAAGCTGAAGTGTAAATTATTAGCCCATCCAATAATTTTTGCTATTTTTTCAAATATTTCCCCAATGATATTTAAAAGAGCAAGGAATCTTTTACAGTATTTCCTATAATATATATTTTTTTTCACAGTAACCAGTGATCTAATCCTTGCAGATCGCTAGAGAACTATACATCTGTCACTGAACTGGACTACAAATACCATCATGCACCTCACACACACCAGTTCCTGATTGCCCCTGATTACATACACACAGCTGGTATCTCATCATGGATTGATTATACTTGGACTATATATTCACGTCACACATACACACACACTTTACTGAGTATTGTTGTAACTTTACGAAGTGTTGTCTTGTTTTTCCTCATCATGTTTCTTAGACTTGACTCTCACCCTATGTATTGCTTATGCAGTTTGCCGTCTGTACCGGTGTCTTCGCCTGTGATTTGACTACTATTTTAGATTGCCCTTGATTTTACCGTTTGCTCCTGCTTGTGACCATTGCCTGCCTGACTACTCTTGTTAATAAATATTTTCAAAATAAAAGCAGTTTTATATTTGTTTTGGCTACACTGTAAAAACAATCTGTAATTTAACATTTTATTTCCAGCAGCTGGGGTGCCGGAAGAAAATAAGTTAAATAGCAGCCGTTCAATTACAAAAATTTACTGTGAAATAACGGATATTAAATTACAGAAATTTACCAGAAATTTTCATTTAAGGAAATTTCTGTAATTTAATATCTGTTATTTTATGGTATATTTCTATAATTTAATATTCGTTATTTTACGGTATATTTTGGTAATTTAATAGCCGTTATTTTAAAGTATATTTCTGTAATTTTACGGTATATTTCTGTAATTTAATATCCGTTATTTTACGGTATATTTCTGTAATTTAATATCCGTTATTAT
This sequence comes from Danio albolineatus, assembly GCA_903798035.1. Taxonomy (NCBI): domain Eukaryota; kingdom Metazoa; phylum Chordata; class Actinopteri; order Cypriniformes; family Danionidae; genus Danio; species Danio albolineatus. The sequence goes on along the minus strand of CAIGQQ010003610.1, from coordinate 9,327,973 downwards.
GTGGTATATTTCTGTAAATTAATATCCGTTACTTTACAGTATATTTCTATAATTTAATATCCAATATTTTACGGTATATTTCTGTAATTTAATATCCATTATTTCACAGTATATTTCTGTAATTTAATATCCATTATTTTACAGTATATTTC
>CAIGQQ010003610.1:9284968-9295570 GCA_903798035.1 Danio albolineatus | reverse complement strand
CCGTATTTCTCCTGTATTTTACAGTTCTATCCCGCTACCATCCCGTATAGGTATTTTCCCGTATTTCTCCTGTATTTTCAGTCTTTTTCTGAAGGGTGGAAATAAACATTAAAGAGCCGATCCTCCATATATGCAACCCATACCGCCGAACCACCAGGGGCCGCCCCTTGCTCTTAAATGTGAGTCAGTTCTGTGCTTTCGGTTTATTTAGGCATGAAACACTTTGAAATAAATATAAAAATGGCGTAATTCCCTTTCCTTTTCATTACAGGTGCCGTCGCATCTCCTATGCAATACTCAAAACATTCATAAAGCGATGCGTGACTGTCAGCTGTTGTGCTCCATAGTGATAAGCAGATGCTGTTTCCCAAATGGATTCTGTACATGCGATTTGAAACGGAGCGATACTGTGGATACTGGGTTTTGGGTGCGTGTTTGACCAGACATATATCCATAATTAATAATAAAAACACCTAAAGATGTCGATCTTGATGGGTTTTTTTTTTCCAAACGCAACTAATTTGTCCTAAAAGAGCATAAAAATTTAAGCAAGCAATCGAATGTTTTCATTATAATGTTATTTTAATGTATTTTAAAGTGACGTCTCTGTTATTTAATGTAATCAAGCGAAAAATCATAATAAATGAGATTCATTCACTGCTTTTTAATCAGAATGTGTAAGTTATACAAGGACGAAAAGCTTAATTAGATTTGATAGATCTATTTCTTTTTTAATGTTAATTTTCTGAACAATTTTTGTGTGTGTGTGTGGGGGGGGGGGGGGGGGGATCCCTTATTTTCACATCCCAATGTTGACAGGTATGATTATATGCTGCAACAACATGCACCTTTACTACTGAGCATGTCTATAAATGCATCCACATTCCCATTACACTGCAAGACTCCAGAAGAGACTGAGGGGACATTTACACAACAGCATTTCCTACGGTGGCTGAGAGAGCTCAAATGCACTGTAGTTAAGAATGCACATGCAAATATAAAACCCTAACAAACTGAGAAAACATCTTAATCATTTTGACATCACACAGACAAATTCTCACAACACATGCAAATACAGAAACACACTGCAAATAGCGCAGACCGCAATGGAAATGTATTGGAGGCGCTAAGCTTCCTGTTTAGAGTGAAAGGTGTTGTCGGTTTCTACAGTTCCATGTTTTTAGCCCTAATCATCTGATAAAATGTGCAATTAATGCTACATGAAATGTTACTTTACTGGCATGTTAGCATTTTTAGACTATGACCTGGATGTTAAAATAAAAAAATCACCTGTGACTCTAAAGAGGAAGCAGCTGGGTTCAGCAATTTATTGTGTCCTTCAACAAATTTCCCTTGTGGTCTGCACTATTTGTGTGTTGTGCGAATTTGTGTATGTTGTCAAATTGATGTAGATGTTTTCTCAGTTTGTTAGTGTTTTTTCTATTTGCATGTGTTTTCTTAACTTGCTGTACTTTGAGCTCTCTCAGTCAGCGTAGTTTTAACTAAAACTGTGAACCTTGTTAATGAATTTCTGACCACATATTTAAACAAGAATATATGCTTTAACATCTTTATTAGTTATGAGTAGGGCCAGACAGAATCTGTGGACATTTTTTGCTATTTCTGTGCAGACTTTGTGTATTTATGTGGAATTATTTTAGGAGTATCATAACTAAAACCTTAATATTTAAAATAAAAAGTAATACCTTTTTAACTTTTATTTAATGTCTACAATGCAAATCCAATTAGATCCACTTTATTTGGTAAACAATGCAAGTCTCTCATATAAAATATTTACTAAAAGACAGAAAATATTACTTTACAAACTGTATTGTAAATAAATCATATGAATATTTTCATGTTAGTCAATAATGTTACTGAAATAAATAAAAAAAACTGAATCAATATAAATTTACACACATATACTCAAGTAAATAAACAGAATCAACGATGGGCTAAAAATCTGCGGAAATCTATGTGTGCAGATACAGTGTGTGCCTAGTTATAAATCTGTTGAAGGGTTATAAGTTATAAGGGCTGCATGATACTGGGGAACTTTTGTGATAACATTATGAGTAACTATAACCTTCTATGTGAAGCTGCTTTGATACAATCTACATCGTAAAAGCGCTATACAAATAAAGGTGAATTGAATTATGAGTAACTGCACAATGCTATTTGATTAGCAAATTAAAATTGATCATACTAAAATAAACAGGTAACAGATATTTTTCTATGCTAATTAAATTTAAAAAACTGTGTCAAAGCGTAAACATTTAGACTTTAAAACACCATGAATCCCAACATTTGTATTTATTTTCAGCTCTAGCGTTACATTTTAACAGCACCTACTGAAGAGGTGTGTATGAAGATGGTAAAGGCCACAACTGATTAGTTAGATTTGGATAAATGCACGCAGTACACAAATGCTTAGTACATGAAATGTATCTATTAATTAATTTATTGAACTTCTCTGTTATATGGATATTAAACATAATATTATTGTTATAACAATTATTTTTCTATATATTGTGCAGCCCTAGTTCAAATTATTTTATTTTTGAAGCAACATTTTTGAAGCTTTTGCAGAAAAATAAAAACATAAAGAATGTATGACTTCCTGATATGTCACTGGGATTGAACATTGGAGTTTTAGTTGGTTTCAGTGAGAATATTTTTGCCCTCAAAATCCTATCCCTTTAAAATATAGTTAACTATATGTAACTATTAACTATCTGTACTGTAGTATACTTTAGTTTTGCTATAAGCAATGGTGCATTGTAGTATAATATAAATATAGATGTACAAAACTTGGGATAGTATTGTATAATTTGTTTATAATACTACAGTTGTTGTACCAAAATTAAATAACTCAAGTATTTCACTAAAGTACAGTTCAGAAGCGCTATAGTATCTACTATAGTAGTTACTCTAGTATTTTTAATGTAAGAAGGGTAAAATATTAACATTTGAATAAAACACACACATTTTACCCAAATGCATGCTGTTTCAAACAGACCAAATAAAAAGTCAAATGAAAAATATCAAAACATTCAAAAGGACACACCAGGGTAAAATTACACATTTACATTACACTGAACTGAACTAAATTTAACTTTAACTGTACTAAAATTGGACTGACGTAGTTTTAATGTACTAGAACTTCATCAATGTCAAGCTGCTTTGACACAATCTGCATTGTAAAAAGCGCCATAAAATAAAGAAGAATTGAATTGAATTAAAATATGTTCACCCTAAATCAGGTGCAATGACACTATTGATTTGTTTTTAAATACAGTACAGCCCTTGTCATTGTATCCCTTTTCTGTCAATTGTTTTATTCTATTGAGCAACAATATTGCGCTAATAACTTCACGCATGTTCAGAATGACTATAGCTCGAATAACCCACTTCAGCATCTCTCCAGCTTTAACCCTCTCAGGTGCGCAACATAAGCTCTGCCCTTTGTTATAGCTTTAAAGACACTCACAATAAGCACATCATTCTGTCATCAAAGCATAGCGTAAATGACAGTATCCACAACATTTCTGTACAAACGGAAAACCATAGTATCCAACGCGTAAAAATCGTCAACAAACGCTTCACTCCCATCTACTCCCCACGAGCATCTCGTCACCCACACCAATGACCCGTTCACACATTTAACGCATCCTACTGTAAATTAAGGCATTGTTGCTGAGCACACACCCCTGCCATCTTCATCATCATCATACATCCACGGGGACTCGTTTCTCCCTCAGGCTCTAGAAGGAGCGCCTCCACGCACCAGTATCCATGATAGCGAAGATGATCTGCGCTGTTCCTCATTATAGTGCCGACATGAACGCGTGTGAAGCTGTCAGATGCTGTCTGTGTGTGTCGTGTTCGCCTACCTGTGTGTTTGGAGAGTTGTCCAGGCAAAATAAGGTGAAGACGATCGGTCAGAGAGCGCAGCAGCCGTGCTGGTCCATAGTGAAGCGCTCCAGCTGCTTGGTTTCTCCCCGTCTGACTGACTCTCTCTCTCTTGCACTCATCCGAGAGTAATGTTCGGTTCAGCCGCTAGATGGTGTTGTACATCTCGGATTTTCCATCTGAAGCACTGAACCTCAACTGGGATCATGCCACCTTCCTAAAATGTAAAAGATTTTAATGTGAGATCCGATTTATACTTTAAAATATGGATTAATATCATAAGTATGCTTAAATATCATTTGAAAAATACTGAGATTCAGTCAAATTTAATTTCAGTTCTTTTTACACACTTTGGAAATTCATTTTATTTTATTTTATTAGATTATTTATTTCATTCATTCATTCATTTTCTTTTCGGCTTAGTCCCTTTATTAATCCGGGGTCGCCACAGCGGAATGAACCACCAACTTATCCAGCATTTGTTTTACGCAGCGGATGCCCTTCCAGCCACAACCCATCTCTGGGAAACACATCCATACATTCTCATTCACACACATACACTACGGACAATTTAGCTTACCCAATTCACCTGTACCGGAGCACCCGGAGGAAACCCACGCAACCACGGGGAGAACATGCAAACTCCACACAGAAATGCCAACTGGCCCAGCCGGGGATCAGACCAGCGACCTTCTTGCTGTGAGGCGAACGTGCTAACCACTAGGCCACCGTGGCGCCCGATTATTTATTTATTTATTTATTTATTTATTTATTTATTTATTTATTTATTTATTTATTCTTGTACAAACTATTAACTCCAAATTATGACACATTCAACTATTATAGTAAGGTTGAGAACTGAAAACAAGTTAAATTTCCGCTTTTTCTATTTGTCTGGCTGTAAATTACAGTTGTTAGTAAAGCTCATCTTTGAAAAAATAGTTAGCATTAAAAAGAAAAATATAGGAGTAAAGTGTTACTGTACTGTTACTGTAATTTTACTTATGAGGGGATGATGACTTATAAATATTCATGAGACTGCATGTGCTTATCCTATGAGAAGAAAGTTGGCTTAATTATTCATGGGAGTAGGCTTTGCTTTCCTGACAGATGGTTCATTTTTGGAGATTGCATGTGGTCAGGGAAAGTTTTTAGTTTGCAGGAGTTTGTGCGAGTCCTGAACACAACACAATTCACTTTGTGAGTTTAACAGGTCTTTACAGTTCTTGATATAACCAATCATACATGATTTCACAATGTTTGTACCTGTTATGTGGAATCATCCTTAACCAAACTAGAACCCAGGAGCTTCACGTCCCAAGTGCAACACCGTACAAGGTGAGCTACTGAGCAAACTGACCACTGCAGACCACTGTCAAACCATAGATACTTTTAAGGTGTTTATTTATTCAGTGCTGTGCCAAAATAATCTATTATTCCTTGATAATATGTCCTCGTAAGTATCAGTAACGGTGTGAAAATGAACAAAGTGTAAAAATTAGTCTGCTTCAGTAGCACAGTCTCATTTAGATATGTTACCAGTTGGTTTGCAACCCATGACATGGTGTCCAGCAAGAGACCTAAGAGATGGTTTAAATATGGGATTAAGTAACCTGTTTATTGTCACCCCAACAACTCAATAATATGCAAGGGTTATATTTGTGTGTTTTTTTAAAGTATATATTCTGGGGGATAGGGCAAATTTTAACATGTCATAACTGATGAACATTTGGTCAAAGATAGCACTGCAATGGCAAAACTAGTTTTAATTTGTCATTAACGCGACCGATCAATAATCAATAGCGTCACTTCACATAGTGTGCATTTAAAATCCTTTACAGTCTATAATAAAAGTTCAAAACAGAAGCAGTTTGAGGACAAAAACCTGACAAAAGTTTTGAAGTTCAACATCTAAACAATGTCTTGAGATGTGGGAACCATAGTATAACAATTGACTCCATTATTCCATTGTTTAATTAGAAAATAATGCACATTCCACGTCGCATCACCACCTCAGATGTGCAATATCATCTAATAATTCAACAGCCCTAATCAATTATTCCTTATATACAGGGGAAAATAGAATGGAAAAGAATAGAAAAGAATTTTCATCAGATGTTGACAACAACCAAATAAATCCACATATGCAAAGAAAACAAAACTAATTAATTTAGGAATTAATTTATGTGTAATAAAATGAAATGACGCAGAGAAAAAATTTTGAACACATAAAGAAAGGAAGGTGCAGAAAGGTCGTGAAAGCCCAGACAGCAGCTGAAATCTCTCAGTAGTTCTTCAGCAACCCTCTGCCCTTCGTCAAATTGATATTAGCTGCTTCAGTTCAACATTTCCATTATCAGGACAATGAAGATGAAATCATGGTGGACATTTCAGCAAGACAATGACTAGGGACAGACAGACTGACGGACATTTTTTGTTACTTCTTTGCAAAAAATTATTAAAAATCTTGATTTATGTTGGATGATTTAGGGAGTATCATAACTAAAACTTTAATATATGAAATAAAAAAAATATACCTTTTTAACGTTTATTAAATGTTTACAATGCAAATCCAATTAGATTCACTTTACTTTGTAAACAAAGCAAGTCTCTTGTATAAAATATCTACTAAAAGACAGAAAATATTACTTTACACACTGTAAATAAATCATATTAATATTTTTATATTAGTCAATAATTATACTGAAATGAATTTAAAAACTGAATAAATATAAATGTACACACATTTACACAAGTAAATAAACAGAATCAATGTTGGGCTAATAATCTGCAGAAATTTGCGGAATTCTGCGCGCGCAGATTCCGTGTGGGCCTAACAATGACCCAAAACACAGCCAGGGAAACTCTTCAATGCTTTCAGAAAAAGAAAATCAAGCTGTAGAATGGCCCAGCCAATCACCTGACTTCAACATGAAAATAATAGTAAGAAATATCAGATTTGATAGATGAGACCCACAGAATCATCAAGATTTTTACACTGGTGAACTCAGAACTCAGTCACACATGAACAATTCATGTGACTTCATTATCCATCCGAGAAGCATCTTGCTGCCATCACCAAAAAAGCCTTTTATATAAAGTATTAAATACATTTCAATAGTTCAGTACTTTCTACTTGTGTCATTTCACTGATATTACACATAAAAAAATCTGATTTGTTTTATATTTATTTATTTATTATTATTATTACTTTTTTAATGTTTGTATTGTTTGGGTTTTTACCAAAATCTGGTTCAATTCCACGTCAACAGCTCCTTTAGAAATAGTATTCCCAGGAAAACACATGACGTGCTGAATACTTATTTACCCCACTGTACATTATAACATATAGTTTTGCTCATTTTGAGATTCACAAGCCTTTATTTTTAAAATACATGCTTGTTTAAGAATCAGAAACTGTGAGCTGTCAGATTTGGTTAGAGTCTGTACACTCAGAAATATAACTCATTTCCTATTCAGTGCCTTGCAGCAAAATTAACCCAGCATTCAGCTCTGAAACGAATGCAGCGTCGGACTGATGAATTCATCACTTGGCCCATTTCCAAACAAACAAATTGCATATTTTGTCGTCCCTAATCGCTTGTTTTGTTGTCATTGATTTCTCCCATCATTTCACCGAAGTGACAAACAAAAGCCAATAAGCTTTTCTCATGCTATAACACAACAGCTGCTTTATGAAATAATCGAGAGCAGATTAATCAAACGCACGGAAACACAGTGTTTACCTTGGATGACCCAAATGCTTTTCAGATGAAAAACAGTTGCATTTAGAGCAAAGATGCTTATTTATTTAGGTTTTATTCAATAATAAATCAGTCATGGGAGGTTACTCACGTGTCTTGCAAAATAAATAAAGAAATAAATGGAGATGCTGACCTCAATTTGGTCATTCGATTTTAGAAAAATGATCCCTTTCTAGACACAACGATGGCTTATTTCTGGAAACATTTACACGTGAAATTAAAAATTAATTCTGTTTTTTTATGTCCAAACACAAGCTTTTAATAGTAATCTGATTTTGTATGTCAATTACTACAGTATGATGGGTGGCAGGGCGCCACGGTGGCCTAGTGGTTAGCACGTTCGCCTCACAGCAAGAAGGTCGCTGGTTCGATCCCCGGCTGGGCCAGTTGGCATTTCTGTGTGGAGTTTGCATGTTCTCCCCGTGGTTGCGTGGGTTTCCTCCGGGTGCTCCGGTTTCCCCCACAGTCCAAAGACATGCGGTATAGGTGAATTGGGTAAGCTAAATTGTCCGTAGTGTATGTGTGTGAATGAGAATGCATGGATGTGTTTCCCAGAGATGGGTTGTGGCTGGAAGGGCATCCGCTGTGTAAAACAAATGCTGGATAAGTTGGCGGTTCATTCCGCTGTGGCGACCCCGGATTAATAAAGGGACTAAGCCGAAAAGAAAATGAATGAATGAATGATGGGTGGCACGGTGGCTCAGTGGTTAGCACTGTGGCCTCACAGCAAGAAGGTTGCTGGTTTGAGTCCCGGCTGGGTCAGTTGGCATTTCTATGTGGAGTTTGCATGTTCTCCCTGTTTTGGCATGTGTGTCCTTTGAGTGCTCCGGTTTCCCTTACAGTTCAAAGACCTTCGCTATAGGTTTATTGAATATACTAAACTGCCTGTAGTGTATGAATGTGTGTGTGTGAATGAAAGAATGGGTGTCTCCCAGTGCTGGGTTGTGACTGGAAGGTCATCTGTATAATAACACATGTATAGCCTAAAACATATGCTGGAATAGTTGGGGGTCCATTCCACTGTGGTGACCCCTGATAAATCGAAAACTAAGCCGAAGGAAAATGAATGAACAGTACAGTGTGTGAAAGTGCACAGATATATATGGACAGAACTCTTCAGTAAATTACACTTTCAGGTTATGCTGCCTCCTTGTGGATAAATCTGGTTATTTGTATTTTTAACTATGATTACATGTGAAATATTTTATCATGTTTTAATTGTGTGATGATTTGGAATTATAAATAAAGAATTGTATTCAGTATTGTTAGTACATATAGGTATTATAATTGCTTATATGTACGACTTTATACTTGAATAAATCCCTAAATCATAAACTTTAATAAACACTAATTTATTCTAAATAACTCTAATGAAAAGACAAAGGATAAGGGAGTTGTGCTATTCTAACACTCACTTATTTCTTTTAAAACTTAAGAAATATTAATAAAACTAGCTAGTATTCACTCTGAAGATGAATGTCCATGTCAGCAAAATCTTTAAAATATTCATGAGCTTTTAAAGGAAGAGCAAATGTTATTAAATGAGGGAGAGAATCTTCCTTTCTCATCCACGCCGGGAATATTTTAATGTTTGTCTGGGTTTTTATTTGACCTGAAAGAACTTGTTGTATATATAAACTATTATCATCATTAAATCCAAAAGTAATCTATCAAAGTGATAAATTTGCCATTAAATCAGCTTAACTTTATTTATAAAATAGCAAGAGAGATAAGGGACACACAGAGACACAGGCACAATGCTAGAATTATACTTTTTAGAGTTATGTTCCATATTGATTTTTTTGCCTGAAATAGAAGAATAATCATAATCACTTTGTGAGAAAAACCATGCCATTGATTTATTTCTGCCATCTTATGTTTGAATTTTTTTTAATTTGTTCGTTCATTCATTTGCTCATTTGTTTGTTTGTTCATTTATTCATTCATTCGGTTTAGTCCCTTATTTATTAGGGGTCACTAAAGCAGAATGAACCACCAACTATTCCAGCATATGTTTTACATAGCAGTTCCAGCCGCAACCCAGTACTGAGAAACACCCATACACACTTTCACACAAATACACTCATACACTACGGCCAGTTTAGTTTATCCAGTTCAACAATAGCACATACTTTTGGACTGTGGGGGAAACTGGAGCACCTGGAGGAAACTCACGGCAACACGGTGAGAACATGCATACTCCACACAGAAATGCCAACTGACTCAGCCGGAACTTAAACCAACAACCTTCTTGCTGTGAGGCCACAGTGCTAACAACTGAGGCCCCGTTTACACTAGTGCGTTCACGTTTTAAAACGCATATGTTTTGCTACGGTTACACCATCTGTCCACACTACGCTGGAGTTTTCGAGCCGCGAAAACGGAGTGTTTTGGAAACGCTGGAGAGGCCGTTTTCATTCTAAAACGCTACTGCTCCATCTCACCTTGTCACCCCCAATCATTTATCAATGTAAATATTTTAATTATGCAACTAATTTTGGCACAAATTCAAAAATATGTTAGTCTGCGAGTCCCTTCAGTTCTGCCCCCATGCACCCTTCTCTAAATCTTTTACTTCTACAGTTATATTACAGTAAAATCACAGCAGTTTCCAGACCCATTCATTACTCTAAAAAAAAAAAAAAAACTCCTCCTTAAATTGCTTTCCTTATCTGCTCTCCTTCTTTCTCCTTTAATTTTAAAAGCCATCTGTCTGATATCTTGTTTTCAGAGCCGCTTTCCTGTTGGTGACGGTGCTTTTAAAGAGATCTCCTCCTCCTCCGACATGAATCCCAGAAAAACACAGATCCAGCATTCCTGCATGCGTCACACAGACCTGGAGGAGGATAGACATTATCAGCCACAGTGAGGCAGACAATGTGTGTGTGTGTGTGTGTGTGTGTGTGTGTGTGTGTGTGTGTGTGTG
>CAIGQQ010003610.1:9272368-9284958 GCA_903798035.1 Danio albolineatus | reverse complement strand
GTGTGTGTGTGTGTGTGTGTGTGTGTGTGTGTGTGTGTGTGTGTGTGAGTACATGTTTATATGATTTACAAGGACACAATATATATTGACATAATGTAGAGTATTAAGGTGGTTTAAGAAGATATGCTTTCTGTCCTTACAAAAACATTTCATAAGTTCTAATTAAATTCTAATTAAATTACAATTTAAAACCATATTTATATGAGGTCTTTTGATATTCAGAATGTGGCACTGGTTGGGTTTAGGGGTATAGGGAAGACATAGGCCGGTTCAAGATTCTTACAGTACGATAACCTTGGATAAAAAAATATCACGGTTTCACGATATCACGGTTTTGTGATTCCTGCTCTAAAATATGGTCTTTTTAAAATGTCTGGGTAAAAAATAACAACTTTTTCCCAATTGACCACGGCATATTTTATTTTAACATTCAAAATATTTTGAAACAGTAAACATGTCAGGCTAAATAATTAAAATAAGTCATTGACTTCTGCTGGCTTCATTAGTTTCAAAAACAGAGATTTCTTTAAAACTTGAAAAGGCATGGAAATCTTTCTTTTCTTTGGATATAAAATAAGTCACTCCAATCTTCAGGTCTATAGCATGCTGGATGTTGGTTTATAATATACGATTCGTTTTTTGTAGATGTTTCCTGAATCATGGACTGATCATTAACTTTTGATGTGGAGGGTCCTTTTCTGCTAGAGATACCGTTGCCCTAAAAAAACACACTAAAATAAAAATGCAATAGTCGTAAAAAAACACGTTAAAAATAACAAACAAATAACTTAGGAACAGTATAACAGAAAAATTTAACGGTATTAAAAGCTTGACTTTTCAAAACCGCGATAAACCTTAAAAATGGTTTTCGTCACATGCCGAGTATATATATATATATATATGGCGACGTGGTGGTGCAGTAGGTAGTGCAGGTAGTAGTAGGTAGTGCTGTCACCTCACAGCAAGGTCGCTGGTTCGGGCCTTGGCTGGGTCAGTTGGCCTTTCTGTGTTGAGTTTGCATGTTCTCTCCGCGTTTGTGTGGGTTTTCTGTGGTTGCTCTGGTTTCCCCCACAGTCCAAAGACATGCAGTGCAGGTGAATTGGGTAAGCTAAATTGTCCGTAGTGTATGAGTGTGAATGAGTGTGTATGAGTGTGTATGGATGTTTCACAGAGATGGATTGCAGCTGGAAGGGCATCCGCTGCGTAAAACATATGATGGATAAGTTGGTGGTTCATTCCGCTGTGGCAACCCCAGATAAATAAAGGGACTGAGCCGAAAAGAAAATGAATGAATGAAGTGCTTCAATTAATAAAAAGGTTAACATTTAAGTGCTAAAACTTTTTTTTAAGCTTGCAATAAAACTAATAAAAATAACACACAACAAAAACAAAACACTAAAGCTAAAAGCTAAATCTGCAGAGGTAAAATGTTAGGCTTAAACAAATTCAAACTATTCTTAAAAACTACAATCACACCTCATCATATTTTCCAGTGCACACGTCAATCACAGCAAGCCTGTCTACAAGATATTCAGCACACACTGCTGGTAGAGTTTACATTGGACAGCAAATGCTGAAGATCGTGCCAATGCAACGCAGACTCCAAAGCCACATGATGGATGTGTTTATCTTAACAAAGCCACGGTATGTTTGATTCAAAGACATTTACCAGACCTTCTACCATGATGCTCTGCAGTTCAGAGTCTCGGAGTGTTGTTAGAGACGTCTGCATGCAAACAGAAGTGATATTATTGAAGGGGAAAAAAAACCAGGGCAGACATCCAGATATCCAGCTGCTGAAATGTCTTGATGTCTGTCTCTTGTTTTGATGGTAGGTGTTGTCAAGCCACAGTTATTCAGGTATTTATGGCCTTTAGCAGCTGTGTTTGAGTATCATTATCGAGAGTTTCAGCAGCTGTTGCTTTACGCCAACACATACAGTATATACACAGTTGAAGTCAAAATTATTAAATTATTATGAATTTCTTTTTCAAATATTTCCAAAATTATATTTAACAGAGCAATTTTTCACAGTATTTCCTATAATATTTTTTCTTCTGAAGAAAGTCTTATTTATTTTATTTCGGCTAGAATAAAAGCAGTTTTTTAATCATTTAAATGATTTTAAAGTCAATATTATTAGCCCTCTTATGCAATATTTTTCTAGATTGTCTACAGAACAAACCATCATTATACAATGACTTGCCAAGTTACCCTAACTTGCCTAATAACCTAATTAACCTAATTAACCACACTGGCGTCTCACAAAGCGTTTCTGAACAGCTCTCCGTCCACACTACACCGCTGAAAATGTACATCACGTGACCACTCTGTCATGCGCTGTGCACGTGTCTGAGCTCCAGACAGTCAGTGGGTGCTTTGAGCACAGAACCCCAGGTGAGAGCTGTGCATACCTGTCGACCCTGCCATTTTTCCCAGGATTCTGAGCTTTTGTTTTATTTAGGCATGAAACACTTTGAAAAAAATATAAAAACGGCGCAATTCCCTTTCCTTTTCATTACAGGTGCCGTCGCTCCTCCTATGCAATCTTCAAAACAGTCATGAAGCGGTGTCTGACTGTCAGCTGACGCGCTCCATAGTGATAAATAGATGCTGTTTCCCAAACGGATTCTGTACATGCATGCGATTTGAAGTGGAGCGAAAGTGGATACTGGGTTTTGGGTGCGTGTTTGAACAGACATAAACACATAATTAATAACAATAACATCTAAAAATGTCGATCTTGTTGGGGTTTTTTTTTTTCAAACACAACTAATTTTGTCCCAAATGAGCATAAAACGTTCATTATAACGTTAGATGTGTGCATTTTTAAAGTGACACCTCTGTTATTTAATGTAATCAAACAAAAAAATCCCTATCCCTTATTATGGTGGGCATATCCCTTGTTTTCACATCCCAATGTTGACAGGTATGGAGCTGTGCACATCGGACAGTTAATCAAGGATGTACCCTATATCTAATGACATATTCCCCAACTTTTATCTTTTGAATGTATTATTTGTTCTTAGGTAACGTATTTGCCTGAGCGCAAAGATAAGGAAATATATTATTTTATGTAACCACGTACATTGATTCTGCACATCTGACTGATTGATTGCCTTTATTTCCTATAATGTATACTTTTATTGTATGTTATACTTTTATAACGGCCATTATTGATTGTTAAAACTAATATTCAGCAAAAGAGACAGGGATTTTGGATTTTTCAATGAAAATGAAAGAAGGCAGTTATGTTGTAGGCTCCGTTTTGTTATAAGTATGCATACAATGAAGATGAGGGTCATATAAATATGCAACTACATGACGCCTTAATATTTTTAGAGTCTGTTAAGCTGTTAATATCACAATGAAAATTGACAGTTCCTTAAATCATGTTTTCATTTCATTGTTAAGATAGCCAGGATGATGCAAATGACGTTATAAAAAAGCTACACTGTGCCCTTTGAAGATTTACCTGATGTGTTCCTCGAGAGTTTGTTTACCATATCAAACTTGCAAAGACTAAACTTAGAAGAGAAGGATGCAAGAGTGAACTTTGTACACTTAATATTGAGAAAAAGCCTCAATCAGATTGGTGAATGTCTGCAGCCAGCCCTCCGTTTGGGCTAGTGTGGACGGAAGGCATGACTGTAGCAAAAATGCATTTTAAAACAAAAATGGGGCCTGAATGTCACTTTAAGATAGAAGTGTCTTGAAAAATATCTAGTAAAATATTATGTACCGTCATCATGGCAAAGATAAAAGAAATCAGTTATTAGAAATGAGTTATCAAAACTATTATGTTTAGAAATGTGTTGAAAAAGTCTTTCCGTTAAAACAAAAATTAGGGGGAAAATAATACAGGGGGCTAATAATTCAGAAGGACTAATAATTCTGACCTCAACTGTATATATAAAACTAAAGCTATAAATCAAGATCACTGTAGTCTTTATGGTTTCCTTTCATAAACAATAAGGTCTTTAAATAGTCTGTCCTGCAGTGTATGTGAGAAGTCAATAAAAGCAAAAATGTAGTCAGGGTTTCTTATAGTGCAATTAAATCACACTTCAGTAGTTGTAAATATAGTGTATTCGTTCCCTTTGAGGATGAAAGAATCAGTAAACATGCTGTGATTTAGATTATACAACTTTTACGACGATTATAAGATGTTAACTCTTTATTAGTAGACAAGTTCAAATATACACAGATTGTAAATAAAAGTGTACTGCTGTATTGTTAACACACTGCAAAACTTTAATAAATACTTTAATGGGATAAAATAAAATAACAATGGAAATAAGACTAAGATGCATTTAAAGGTTTTAACACTTTTAAATAAACATTTTTTGTTGTTCATTTTAATACAAATTGTTATTTCTGTTTGTTTAAATTTGTATGATTTATTACATTTAGATTGTATTTAATCATAATTTTTAAATGATAATTATTCTTTGTTTTCTTTATTTTTTAGCAAATTTATTTCTTTTTATTTGTGTTAAATAAAATGTTTGTTTATTTATTTCATATTTTTATTAATTCATATATATTTTTCTCCAAATATTTTTATGATCCCTCCCCTACACTGTAAAAGAAAAAAGAAAATTGATAACAAACAGTTCCAATTTTAAGTGAATCGCAGTTGCTTTCTGTCTGTTAATGTTTATGAATTGCTCTTTATATTTATATATTATGCATTCATTTTTTTTCGGCTTAGTCCCTTTTTAATCTGGGGTCGCCACAGCGTAATGAACCGCCAACTTATCCAGCATATGTTTTCCGCAGCGGATGCCCTTCCAGCTGCAACCCAATACTTGAAAACACCCACACAACCTTGCCTTCACACACATACACTGCGACCAATTTAGCTTGTTCCAATCACCTAAAGCACATGTCTTTGGACTTGTGGGGGAAACCAGAGCACTCGGAGGAAACCCACATGAACACGGGGAGAACATGCTAACTCCACACAGAAATGCCAACTGACCCAGCCGAGGCTTGAACCAGTGACCTTCTTGCTGTGAGGCTATCGTGATACCTACTGCACCTCCGTGACGTCCTATTTATATAGTAATATATATATATTATTATACAGCATATATAATTACCAGCTTTTTGTACTGTAATTTACAACACCAATAAAGAGAGCATATTAATATAATACTTCAAACTAAATACTTCAAGCTATTAAAAATGTCGATAAAATCACTTTTTCAAACATCAAAAGCTGTTGAAGGTATAAAATCAAGGTCCTGTAACGCAAATCAAACCATAAATAAACGGAAATAAAAAAGCTAAAATACAGAATACAGTTGTTTATCCACTAGAGGGCAGAATTACTCTAAGAATTGGAGCAATATTTCTGTTTTTTCAGCTAGTTGAAACATGACTAACAATCAGTCACATGACAATGAGTCGACGATGACTTTTATAACTAAATTTCTTGTTGAATCACGTTTCATTGAAGATAAAGGTTTTGTTGTTCTGGTTTCCAAAACACACTGAAAAGTCAGACATAATGAGTCAACATTTTGCTATGACCCCAACTTTGTCTTTTTTTTTTTTTTTTTTAGTTACTTGGGATGCTCAGCTTGTTTTGCACAAAATTTCTTTGACAAAAATTCATGAAAACAAATGCTTTAACTTTAACAAATTTTAATTAACTAGTCCGCTCATAACTCATCTTTTTTTCTTTTTTTAGTTATAGCTTTAATTAATAATTTTGATCAGTTGTAAATTGAGATGACTATTAAAATTATTAATAATAAAAAAAATAGGCAAGAAGAATTTTTTACAGTGCAGTATTTTCTGACATGTTTGACTTTTGGAAGGAAATTAAAATTAGAAAATTTCAAAAATAAAAAAGTAACCACATTTAATCTTAGTCCATTTATGTCATTTTCCTATTTATTTCTTTTTTTCTATATTCTTTCTTTTTTCTAGATACTATCCATGTCTTTAAAAAAAAGTGGGTACAAACGTGACATAACAATCTCGTAGAAGCACAAGAACAAAACTTTCCTGCACATGTCTAATCTGATCTCGAGCTGCTGGCTGTGGTAGGACAAAAAAAAATTGTACTTGTTCAGACATGAACATACACGACAACTAAATGCCTCCAGACAATTTCAGCTTAGGTATTTCACAGAAAATGCAGAGTCAAAGCTGTTGAAATCTCAAAACAGGGCACACAAGAGGTTCAAGTGTCTGTGCCTGGCAATTCTGAAACAATCATATTAAATCATAAAGGAAGCAAATAATTAATGAGTGCAACTGTCTTAGTGTACTAGATTACTGTTGTGTATTAAAGCATATTAAAGCATAATCTAATCTGCTGAAACGGACACAGCTTAAACTGGTTTTAGCTGCTTTAAAGAAGTTGTCAGTTAGTTGGTTTTCTGCTCCGACCAGCTAAGAAGTGTCCAGAACCTTTTAAAACCAGTCTGACCAGCTTACAGGTTTAGGCTGGTTTAAGATGATTCATGTGTGTTATGTGCTGTGTGTTTCAAGCTGTTCTCTTCTGCTTTTACTAAAATTATCAGTAAAACTGCAAAAAAGTATTTAAAAATCAAAATACAATTACTTGAGAAGCAAAACGACATGAGAAAACAATTCTTGTTCTTTTCTTTGTCTGAAAAAACAACAACAATCTATTATAATTCAGTGATTTAATAAGTACAACAACATAAAAGACAACATAGAAGACTCCCAATGGCAATAGAGGTTCATTCTGAAAACGCAGTGCCACGTATGTTTATGGAGACCGCACATTATGTGGTCAGAGGTACGTATGGCTGAGTTGAATTTTTTTAACGAACGCTACGGGGCGGTATGACGGCGTTCATTTTTGTGTTTACCAGCTGACCACTTGCCTCCATGTGGACGACTTTCCCTCTGCAATCAGTTTGTGCTGTTAGCTCGCCGTGTTCGTCGGTGGACTTGAGATGCAGAGAGGAGCTGACAATGACAGCGGGGTTTGAGTCCGGTCAAGAGCAGTTCCAGAAAGCAGGTAAGACAAAAACAGAATCCAAAAAATAAAATAAACCAGTAAATAACAGGGTGAGAATGTGGTAAAATCTGAAAACATGGCAAAAACGAGACGTGGGCTTTTATTTTTTTTCTGGATTGCTTTTTTGAAAATTGTTGATTTGGTTTAGGGAAGTGTGTGGGTGGGTCAATCGATAAAAATTTTGGTTGGGTTTAGGGAAGGAGGAGAGTGGGTCAGTCGATTGGTCAGTCAGTCAGTCAGTCAGTCATTCAGTCAGTCAAACATTCAGTGTACAGCGGCCTCTAGTGGGTTTACGCAAGAACAGCAGGCACGAATGGCACTCACGAGAGACATTTTAGATCTTGAAAAGTGTACGCAGTGGCCTCTCGTGGATTTGTGAAAACAAAAAGTGCAAAGTTACGTACCTCCCGGATGTATTCCGCGGCCTCCAGAAATGTACTCAGGATTACGTTTTCAGAATGAGCCTGGGTTGCCCAATTGAGTAAACATAACCTTGTTTGCACTTGCACTAAATTGTTTATTTTCCATACCACCATGACATTTTTCTTGTTTTATCAACAGTTATTAAATTTGGATCAGTTTATCGGAAACAAGTGATATTTAATTCTTCAAAGTTATGTGTGTATGTCTGAAGTAACAATGTGTGGATGTGTTTCCCAGAGATGGGTTGTGGCTGGAAGGGCATCCGCTGCGTAAAACAAATGCTGGATAAGTTGACGGTTAATTCCGCTGTGGCGACCCCGGATTAATAAAGGGACTAAGCCGAAAAGAAAATGAATGAATGAATAAATGTCTGAAGTAATGAACTTGAGCTGATGATAATAGCGTGTGTGAGATTATTAAATTGCTGACATTATTTCAGAAACAAAATAACAAAAGCGATTAAAAAATGGCACTTCTTTAGTTTTCATTCTCCTGGCTTGTGTACGCTCTAGTGACTTTCTCTATAAACTAATAGCGTTCAGCTGCGCATCTAGCTCTGCCTTTGGGTAAACTTTTGTTGTGCTAGATACACTTTGGGAAGGGTACCCAAAAAGTAGTATGGAAGGGTACATTTTATGGTAGCTTTTGACAGTGAAAACAGACATAAAAGTCTACCGTACCGTACCACGGAGTGGAAATCAGCCATAAGTAGGGCCAGACGGAATCTGCGGACATTTTTTGCTGTTTCTGCTGAGCATTTTAGTAAAAATCTGCGGATTTATGCGGAATGATTTTAGGAGTATCATAACTAAAACCTTAATATACGAAATAAAAGTAATACCTTTTTAACTTTTATTTAATGTTTATAATGCGAATCCAATTAGATCCACTTTATTTGGTAAACAGAGCAAGTCTATCATATAAAATAACTACTAAAAGCCAGAAAATATTACTTTACAAACTGTATTGTAAATAAATTGTATAAATATTTTCATATTAGTCAATATTATTACTGAAATTAAATAAAAAGCTGAATAAATCTGAATTTACACACATTTACACCAGTAAATAAACAAAATCAATGATGGGCTAAAAATCTGCGGAAATCTGCGAAAAATCTGCGGAATAATAGTTTTATATTGAGCTTTATGATAATTACTTTCATTATTGTTTAACAAAATATTCACTTGTCATTCACTATTGATAACTTTTAGAAAGCTAAAATGACCAAATGTACTCCTAAATAACATCCAAGCAGTCATATCTAAAAAAATGCAACGTGTTTTCAAACTTAGCTGTCCGAATATAACCTGCAATTTCCAGAACGTTAACATCTTTACAGACAGCAAAACCTCAAAAGCCGTTTCTCATGTTGTGTGAAGAAAGCTTCTTTCAGCTCATTGTTGAAAACACATTTTTGTGCAGGCACTTCTCCAGCTCAGCTAACTTACTCACTTGAGACAATATTTGCACTGAGTGGACGTCAGGGAGCAGCAGCAAGCGTGTGAAGTCTTTTTGTGTTGTGGTAACCAGATACATTACAAACCGATATGATGAAAGACTAGAAAGAAAGTATCAGAACATCAGCTTGGCAAGTTTTCCTTCACTGCATCATCACACAACAAATCAGAGGCTTGAGAGGCTTCAGTAGCTTTGGATGCTTTAAGGGGACATGTTTTGCCTCTTGTCGTAAGATGTAAAAGCAATTTCTGGTGTCCTCAGAATGTGTCCTTTGAAGTTTCAGCTTAAAATACCCCAAAACAGATGATTTATTGTGAGAATTGCCTTAATTTGGGTAAGAGAAAAACTTTTTTGTGTGTCCCTTTAAATGCAAATGAGCGACTGCTTTTCAGAAGAGGGCGGAGCTTTAATGGTTGTTCTGACACTCCAGAAACAACAAAATAAGCAAATCCCACACAGCTGAAATGTCAGAAATGACCAGTTGTTTAAAGGTAAACAAACGCCCATGATTTCAATGGTAAAACAAACTGTAAAAATGCTACAGTAAATGTCTAACATGGTTAACAGTGAGCTTCTTTAAAATATACAGTGAATAACCGTTAATTGACTTTCCCAGAATTCCCTGCATGACACTTCACTTTTTGTGTTTTTTGTTGGCATTACTTGTCACGATCACCAGCGATCTAACAGCCAGAGATCACTGGTAAACACACACACACACACATTCACATGAACAACAAATCAGCCATGTTCTAGCTCCTAGCTCCACCATACAGGTACTGTACTGTTGTGCTATACTCTTATGAAAGGTTCCTTTAAAAAGTAAAGAAGTACGCTTTGCTATTTAAATACTTATCATAGTGAAAACAGACATAAATGTGTACCATACTGTACTTTACAGAACCATACCAATCAGTGGATACAAGGCATTAGGAAACAATTTTACATATTAACCTATTTATTACGACACTGCAACAGAATTCATGGAACTGTGACACAGTTCCAAGCCATCTACTAAGGCCATGGGTACACATATAAACTATGTATGAACAGTTTTCCCCACCTTTGTTTTTAAAATAAATCTATATTCACATGAAAATGCAAAACATGCACATTATCGTACTGTATGTTAAGGGCACATCGAATCAAACCTTTTATGCTGGGTTCACAGCAAACACAGAATTAAGTATTTCAGCAAGTAAATTGCATACAGGTCAATGCAAACCTGAGAACAAAGGCAGATTACCATTCTGTGGTGGTGCGTATGATGCAGAATGTGTCATGTGTTTGCCACGAACACATGAAAAGTTGATTTAAAACCTTCTTCCGCATTTGGTGTGACCTCGATCTTGTTGGCCAATCAGAAAGGAGAAAACAGCGAAGAACAAGAAATATCACGACGCAAAACTTTTTGTGGCCACATGACCACTCTTATTAGAGTTTTGGAAAATTAGAAAGCTTTCAGAAAGCTTTAAGTCACCTGATGCTGGGTTTTCATGTGGACGCATGGCCACATCATGTAGGAAAAAATGTGGTTTTCAAAATACCCGTGTTTGTGTGAACTGGGCCTAAGCTTCCTTTATCTACTTGCCTCCTTTTTTCTCTAAGTCCACACTCTGGCAATTGCTCAAGGTGGGGATCAAGAGGCAACAACAGGAAATGAACTGCTTTACAAAGCACCTTTTGTTAGCAGAGGCCCTTTATTACTTCTGAACTGAACCCCTGTACAGAGGGGTCAGGAAAGCAGCGGAGTTTGTGGTTGTTTCGTGCAACCCTCTTATATTAGATATGCACTCAAAGCTGGACAGTTCTCTCAGAAAAGCTCTACTTGAGGCCAGGCTTTTTTGCTTACTAAAAATCAATATGTATTTTAATGCAAAATGAATCCTTTGGTCCTATTTGATACAAGGCGTTTTGGGTGTATTTACTGTATATTGAAGATAAGGTGCAATACTTATGTTCGTGTTGTATTACAGTTCACTTTTGCTGAAATCAGGTGGAATTTGAAAGGTTGAATTTGATGCACAATAGGCTCATCATGAAAACATAGCCGTTTATACATTTCTGGAGATTGCGATTTATGTAGCCAGAGGAACGTATGGTTGCTTTTTGTCATTAAAATTAACCCTAACGCTAAGGGGCAGTATGACTTTTCGCGTTCACCAGCTGACCACTTAACTCTGTGTGGACGGCTTTTTCGTTGTTACCAGTTTGTCCAGGGGCTCGCCACATACGTCAGCAGAATTGTGACATGGAGCAGAGTTGACTGCAACAACAGGGTTCAAGTCTGGCGAAGAACGGTTCCAGAAAGCAGTTAAGACAAAGACTAAAAATAAAATAAACAAGTAAATAAGTGGGTGAGAATGTGGTAAAATCTGAAAATGTGGTAAAAATCAGGCTGCCGTGAAGGCTTTTCTTTTTCTGGATTGCTTTGGAAAACACTGTTGGTTGGGTTTAGGGAAGTGAGTGGGCGAGTCAGTCTGTGCTTTTGAAAACACTACTGGTTGGGTTTAGTGAAGGAAGATGGTGGGAGTATCGGTCAATTGGTCAGTCAGTCGACAGCGGCCCCTGGTGGATTTACGCAAGAACAGCAAGTGCAAATGGCACTTGCAAGAGAAATTTGAGATCTCAAAAAGCATACACAGCAGCCTCTGGTGAATTCGCAAAAACAAAAACTGCAAAACAAAAAGTACCTCCTTTTTGGACGTATTTGTCGCTCTCTAGAAATGTATATAGGGGTACGTTTTCAGAATGAGCCTGGATTGATTTTATGCTTTAAGGCAGTTATAGAGAACCCAATCAATTCAAAAATAAATCAATCAATAAATAAATAGCTAGTGCACATTTATGTCAACGGTGTATATTTTTAGCTAATTACATTTTTTTAATACATGTATCTTGTTATATCAGAAAAGCACACAGACAGGCTTAGAAGTATGAGTGGATTTAAGGTTTAAGTGCTAAATGTCAACAGTGCATTATAGAGATGTTTTTAATTGAAACTACTTACAGCTATAATTAAATGCACCTATTTTACTATTATGTGCTACATCAAATATTAAGCATTAATGGATGGTAAGTATAATTATCATTTATAAAATAACACATGGAAATTAATTTACCTTTGAATACTGTTGTGAGATTCACTCAAGTTCCAGTTCACATGATATTTAGGTTTTATTTTTATTATCGTTCGTTTACTCTAACTGGATCAAAGCAAGAGAAGATGAGTTTATTGCCTTATAAATGCTGTAATTTATCTCTAAACTGGTTGGTTCATGCCTTAGACGTCATTTAATGGAGACACTTTTTAAATGTCTGTGGAGAAAATGAATGGAAAGAGGGTGGATATGGTGGTGAACTACTGTAAATTTACTCTGCTAATGCCAGGTATTGTCATAGTGCAGCGGAGGCATTTGGCAAGGAATGACTCTCTCTGATTCAGACTTAATCTAACACACACCCTGGCTTATAACTGACAACAGTTCTTTATCATGCCTGAACAACCATTTTCATGCTTGCGGCACATAATGGGGCATAATTGCAATATGTGCATGTGACCCAGTGTAAGTTCAAATTAGCATTACTGACGCTTTTTTCCAAGTAGCTTTCCAAGAATATCTCTGATTTTAAAAAGAAAGAAAGAAAGAAAGAAAGAAAGAAAGAAAGAAAGAAAGAAAGAAAGAAAGAAAGAAAGAAA
>CAIGQQ010003610.1:9215161-9272358 GCA_903798035.1 Danio albolineatus | reverse complement strand
AAAGAAAGAAAGAAAGAAAGAAAGAAAGAAAGAAAGAAAGAAAGAAAAAGAATGAATGAATATTCTGGTAAGGGTTTGGTGCAAATCATTAATAGCATGAGTGAAATTTCATAGTTAAACTTACACAAGTTGCTTACACAAACAAATAATAGTTTATATTATATATGTTTTATAAGTTACAGATAAATGTATAGTGTAGTTAATAGTGTATATATTTAGGATTAGATTAAACATACAATAGTATAAACAATGTAATTATGCAACATGGGCTCATTCTGAAAATGTAGCCCTATATACATATCTGGAAATTATGTAGCCAGAGGAACGTATGGCTGCATTTCGTCTTTAAAATGAATGCGGTATGTTGTGGTTGCCGTGTGGGCGACTTTCCCACTGTTACCAGTTTGTTAAGTTGCTCGTCGCGTACGTCAGAGGATTTGAGAGACAGAGAGCAGTTGACATAATGACGGAGTTCGAGTCTGGCGAAGAACAGTTCCAGAAAGCAGGTAAGAAAAAAATGAAAGCCAAAAAATAAAACAAACAAGTAAATAACAGGGTGAGAATGTGGTAAAATCTGAAATCGTGGAAATAATCATGCCGCGGTGACTTTTCTGGATTGCTTTTTAGAACACTGTCGGTTGGGTTTAGGGAAGTGGGTGGTCGTTGGTCAATCAGTGCTTTTTAAAACACTATCGGTTCGGTTTAGAAAAGGGTCAGTCAGTCAGTCAGTCTGTTAGTCAGTCAGTCGACAGCAGCCTCTGGTGGATTTATGAGAGAACAGCAGGCACAAATGGCCCTCGCAGGAGACATTTGAGATCTAAAAATGCGTACACAATGACCTCTGGTGGATTCACAAAAACAAAAACTGTAATAAAACACACCTCTTGGGATGTTTTTGGCACTCTCCAGAAATGTATTTCAAGAGTTCGCCCTTAGCTGATGATTGATCATAAAGCGTCTTTGGCACATACCTGTCAACCCTCAAGTATTTCCCGGGATTTTCCCATATTTTACAGTTCTATCCCGGTATTTTCCCGTATTTCTCCCGTATTTTCAGTCGTTCTCCGATGGGTGTCAATAAACATTAAAGAGCCGATCCTCCCTATACGCAACCCATGAGATCCCTTATTTTCACATCCCAATGTTGACAGGTATGCTTTGGCATGCTGTTCCGGGAGAGAGCCCTGAGCTTGTGAGATCCTCGAGCTCGAGGCTCCCACCCGTTGCAGGGTGAGAGTGAAGTTTGAGCTCAGGTGGGTCTCGAGAACTCCCCTGCTTGGTGATGGTAAATGTAGATTACATATAGCTATGGAGAGTGTATGCTGAAATCAGCGCTTGTCTATTATGTTTTTTTAGCTTTGTCAATTTACTTATGATACATGTTTTTGCTATGTGGGAGGAAACCAGAGAGCCCGGGGAAAACCTACGAAAAAATGGGGAGAACATGCAAAATTCACACAGAAATGCCAACTTGGCCAGGTAAGGTCTGAGCCAGTGACATTCTTGCTGTGAGGCAATGATGCTAACCATTAGGCCTCCGTGTTGCCCTGACAAGAAAGGCAAGGAAAGGAAAGTTTATTTATTTAGCACATTTCATACACAGTGGCAATTCAAAGTGCTTTACATAAACAGAAATAAAATTGAGGTATAAGAAAATAAAATAATAAAAAACTGATAAAAACAGATTAAAATGAGTTAAGACAAGTTATAAAAGAATGAAAAGAAAAGAAAGACACAATAGTGCGATCTGTCGGACGCAGCACAGTGCTCATTCAGTAAAGGCACAGCTAAACAGATGTGTTTTCAGTCTTGATTTGAATGTGCCTAATGTTGGAGTACATCTGATCATTTCTGGAAGCTGATTCCAGCAGCGGGGGGCGTAATAGCTGAAAGCAGATTCACCCTGCTTTGACTGAACTCTTGGAATTTCTAGTTTATATGATCCTAAAGATCTGAGTGATCTGTTAGGTTTGTATTCAGTGAGCTGTAATGTATTGAGGTCCTAGTCCATTTAGTGATTTATAGACAAGTAATAATACTTTAAAATCTATTCTGAATGTAACTGGGAGCCAGTGTAAAGATCTGAGGACAGGTGTGATGTGCTCTGAGTTCCTGGTTCTGGTCAGAATCCTGGCCGCAGCGTTCTGGATGAGCTGCAACTGTCTGACTCTGTGTTTGGGAAGTCCAGTGAGGAGGCCATTACATTAATCCACCCTGCTGCTGATAAAAGCATGGACAAGTCTCTCTAAGTCTTCACTGGAAACAAAACATCTAATTCTTGCAATGTTTTTGAGAAAAGGGGAGGAGTAGGGGTGGAAGGCGGTATTCAAGACGAAGATGGCTAAGGTTAGAAACTCTGGTTATTTAACGTGCGTTAGCTAATGAGGGACCAGCTGCTAACAATCATAAGCATGTGCTCCTCTAAAAATTAGTTTATAAATAAACTTCACATAGGGCTACATTTTTCAGAATGAGCTTGGGTTGTAATTCCTTCATGTTGTCCTAATACAAATCAATTGTATTTATACTGAAAATACAAATTAACAATTAAACTGTAAGATTTAAGGTATAGCGAAGCATTTAGTGATTTGTACTGGTCAACTAGCTAAAATTAAACCATGAATGTCATGCTGAATTTGTCTGATTCTTAAAACAAAAGAAAAAACTGATCAACATACCAGACTGTAAGGCAAGGCACTGTGACTGTACAAATTCACCAAAGTACTGTATGTTAACTATTGTGTGCATGAACCAGTCAAACCAGTCGGTTATATTTACTATCTGTGTTGTCTCATTACTTAACATCCAGCTGCATACTTTACGTGGCACTGTAGTAGCAAACCAGGTCTTTAGTAAAAACACCAGTATAACTAACAAGCCTACAGTCTCTACATGCTCAAACACCATTCAGACAGCTCTCCAATACAGCCTTATTTGATCTGGCCGCTTCTTTGAGTTTTTCCACTCAGACACGGTCGGAGCTGTTTGCTTTTGCTTTAGCTCAGTCAATCAGATAAGATAAGCTCGTGGACACACTTCCTAAAACAACAATCCATTGGCTGTTCAGGCCCGTGGCCGAAGGAGTACCGCGGTCATTTACTGTGTGCGTTGAACCAGCGAACTGAGATGTTGATCGACTCCTTAACCATCCAGTCAATGAACTAAAATGCGAGAGTAAGCCTTTTTGTTTGTGAAGGTGTGGATAATGATTCTAATTTTAATGTTTAGTGATTATTATGTTGTTTGCTTTCACAGGGTTGAGACGTTTGTCATTGGACTTGTGTATTGAGCAGAAATGCAGCCAAGAAAATGTTTGGTAAAGTTTTAGCGTTTGGTTCATTCAAATCATTTATGTGAACAAACCGGTTCAAAATACAATGGTTTACTGGCACAAACACCCCTCTGTGGCATCTTCCTGCAAATAGGTTTTATTAATAGTGAAGCCAAAACATTCAATTACCTAAAGATGGTTTGTCTCACTTTAGCTGAGGAATTATTAGCCGTTCTGTTCAAATTTTACGTCTATAATTATTATACAATTTTTATTTTCAGGAGAAAGTCTTAGGTAACACTTTACTTGAAGGGATCTTCATTAAACTTGACACCTTTATAATCAAGACATGACACATGTTATAAATATGCATGAAATTTTATGCATGTTTATGACAACTGTCATTAAGTGTAATTAGCTCAGTTATGTCATTTTAAATGCAAAGATGACATTGTTTTGAGATGCCTTTGTCATGACAGCTTGGCATAAAAAGCACATCATATAACCTGTCTGTTTTTGTCATGACAACTTGAAATTACTAAGACAACTAAACTTATGATTGTAATAAGACAATATGATTGTCATTAGATGTTTGTAACTGTGTCATGAATTTTTTTCTGATCCCTTTTTTTCAATAGAGCAAAATGATTTTTTTTAAAGACATTAGCAAAAGAGCAAAAGATTAAAAAAACATCTTTAAAGATGTTAATATCCTGTCAAAAAGATTTATAACATAGTCATGAATTTGATTATTATTATTATTGAATGATTGATTTTATTTCTTTAACACCTGTTCATCTTTTTCGGACCAATCGTAAAAATAATTAGCTATTTCTGCGGAGAATTTTGTCAATTTCATAGATTTATGCAAAAGGATTTTGGGAGTATTGTAATTAAAATGTGAGAGCCAGTCTTTTACTTTGTAAAGGTGTGGATAATGATTCTAATGTAATGTTTAGTAATTATTATTATTATTATGTTTGTTTTCACAGGGTTAAGACATTTGTCACTGAAGTTGTATATTGAGCAGCCTTGAAAATGTTCAGCAAAGTTTCTTCGTTCGGTTCATTCAAATGATTCATGTGATACCTGTTCGTCTTTTTTTTTTTTTTTGCTATTTTTGTGCAGAATTTTGTAAAAACAAATCTGCGCATTTATGCAGAATGATTTTGGGAGTACTGTAACAAAGTAAAGATTTACAAACAATTATTAAGAGGGGCACGTGATATGATTGATTGCAGCTGGCCTCTCATCTGTAATCAGCAATAATCCAATCAGATTGATTCAAGCTTACAATAAATAGACCGATTTCGCCCTACTAATTTATCTTCATTTAGGAAGAATCCCCCTTCCACCTCATCTCCTAAAAATCTAAATACAAGCATCTTGTAAAATAACTAGACAAATATTATGTACTGTCATCATGGCAAAGACAAAGGAAATTAGTTATTTGAAATTAGCTATTAAAACCAGTTGAATGAATTATTGAATTAATGAATCATTAATGAATATTCTTTCCGTTAAAAAGCATATGGAAAATTTACAAAAAAAAACAAAAAAAACAATTTTGCTAATAATTTTGTTTTAAACTGTAGGTTCAAGTGTTTTTAGTTATTTGATGCAATAAATACAGGGTGTGGTGTCAAGATTGTGTGTTTGCTGTTAGATCTTCTGTTACAGCTAGCAACCACTACTGCAGAGACTCTGGCTCCAAATGACATCATCAGGGTAAGATGACAGCAGCCAAACCTGGGATTTTGGCTTCACTTTTTAACAGCAGCAGAAAAAAAACGTGTAAAATGTTAATGAATGAATGAATGAATATAGGTCATGTAAATTAAAGTGCAAAAAATGGGCATTGAACTGACTCTGGCTCCAAATTACTTTGTATATGAGTGTGTGTGAGGTTGGATTGGGTGTTTCCAATACTGTGTTGCGACTGGAAGAGCATCCGCTGTGTAAAACATATGCCAGAATAGTTGGTGGTTCATTCCGCTGTGGCGACCCCTGATAAATAAGTCGAAGGAAAATTAATGAATGATTGCAGTTATGCAGTTTTTTATTTTTATTTTTATTGTTGTGAATATTTTTTTCCAATATGTAAGGTTTAACATCAGTGACAGCAAACTAATAATGTCTGTTAGTAACAGTTGTTTATATAAATATTTTAATAAGAGAATGTCTGCAGCTTGTAGTTGGTGTTTTTCAGGTTATTTGCACTTAGAAAACACACACTGTATAAAAGGATTTTGATCTCTGTTCAAATAACTTTTGTCATATTGGTCATAAGGTGGCATGGGGGCTCATTGGTTAGCACTGTCGTCACACAGCAAGAAGGATGCTGGTTCAAGTCCCAGCTGAGCCAGTTGGCATTTCTGTGTGGAGTTTGCATGTTCTCCCCGTGTTCGCATTGGGTTTCCTCCAGGTGCTCCGCTTCCTCCCACAGTCCAAAGACATGCGCTATAGGTGAGATGAATAAGCTAAAATGGCCGTAATGTATGTGTGTGAATGCAAGAGTATATGAGTGTTTCCCAGTACTGGATTGCACCTGGAAGGGCATCTGCTGCGTAAAACATATGGTGGTTCATTCCACTGTGGTAACCTCTGATAAATCAGAAACTAAGCCAAAGGAAAATGAATGACTGAATGAATATTGAATGGATATTGTTTATATTAACAATTCAATAACCATCACTGCTAAAAACGTATAAGAAGGAATGCTTTGAGTGAAAGGAGTGCCTGAAAAAAAGACTTGAAGGTACCAATCAGTGACCATCCTGTTCCGCAAATCTGTTGTTATTGTAAAATCATTACTGTTACTGTAAAACAAAATGAGACAGTGGATTCTTAGGAATCTCCACCTACAAAAATGTTTTGCAACACATAAAACACAAGATGATGTAATTGAGAAATATTTCATAATATTCAATAGTCAAAAGCATGTCCTGTAGTAACTTGTACAAGTTCCGCTTATTGTATCATTTGGACGTACAGAATAGCTCCATGCCATTCCAAACACAGGATTCCATTCATTCATTCATTCATTCATTTTCTTATCGGCTTAGTCCCTTTATTAATCTATGGGCCGCCACAGCGGAATGAACCGTCAACTTATTCAGCATTTGTTTTATGCAGCGGATGCCCTTCCAACTGCAACCCATCTCTAGGAAACATCCATACATTCTCATTCACACACATACACTACGGACAATTTAGCTTACCCAAACACTCCTTATCTAATTCCTATCTGTTATCTTTCTTATTTCTGCAAGATATAGCAATAAAACATATGCTTGATAGTCATACAGAGATTTATCTCAACCTGAAGCATTACTGCTGAATCATGCTTACATCCGATAGATGTTTTTCCTCTAAAATTACATCAGTTATCTTTTTGAGATGTTTTGACGCTCTGATCTGGGTTGGCTCATAGATCATGGTTTCAAAATGAGGCACCCTGGCTTTTCCTGTTACTGATCCCTTACATTAGAAACACATGCCTGCCAAGTCCAGACACTTTAATACAGAGATGTGAACCTTCAACACAGGGAGATGCCATTTCACACATAGTGCTTTTGAACTCATCAAATATTCTTGAAACTGTGATTTAAAAAAAAAAAGAAAAAAAACAGTACATTCCTCATTCATTCATTTTCCTTCGGCTTAGGTCTCTATTTCAGAGGTTGCCACAGCAGAATGAACTGCCAACTATTCTAGCATAGGTTTTATGCAGTAGATGCCCTTCCAGCCGCAACCCAGAACTAGGAAACACCCATACTGTACACACACACTCATTCACTACGGCCAATTTAGCTTATTCAATCCACCATGTCTTCGGATTGTGGGGGAGCACCCAGATTGTGGGGGAAACCCATGCGAACACTGAAAGAACATGCAGACTCCACACAGAAATGCCTTCTGACCTGGTCGGGACTCAAATCAACAAACTTCTTACTGTGAGGCGACAGTGCTAACCACTGAGCCATGGTGCCACCGTTTTATGTTTCATCTACATGTTGTACCTGAGTAAATTATCATCACACCTGCACATACAATATGTGTTAAGGAATACATGTTTGTTTTGGATGATTGTTATTTTGGAAGACAATAATTGGAAATTATTCTATTTTTATTTTTAGATAATGTCACCTTGACATTGGGCCCTATTCTATACTCGGCGCAATAAGGCACAAGACATGTTTGGTGCAATTTGTTGCTATTTTGAGACCAGTGCAAGCCTAATTTTCAATTTTTAAACAGCAAATCCATTAACGTCACTTTGTGGACTCATGGGTGTGCTGGTCTATAAAGGAAGTGTGTTACGGTGCATTGTTGGCGCATTGCTATTTTGAGAAACTGAAATGGACTGTGCCATTGACCAACTAAAAGCAGGTCTAAAGTCGAGCACAGAGCGCATTAGTTATGCTCCTATGCAGGTCCAAACACATACACATTGCTTAATACACAACAGGATGTACAACTATACAAAAAAAAAATCTTTACATATATGAAAAAACTAAAGGATTAAAATATTACAAAAATTATTATTTTGTACATAAATATAAAAACCACTACCTCCATGCCTTCTTCATGTTTTTCTGTTTATTTGTGACAATTTGCATTTGTATAATGTTGTTATTATTATTATCGTCAGTATTATTATTTTTATTATTTATCATGGGCGCCACTGTGGCATAGTGGGTAGCACAATCACCTCACAGCAAGAAAGTCGCTGGTTCGAGCCTCGGCTGGGTCAGTTGGCATTTCTGTGTGGAGTTTGCATGTTCTCCCCGTGGTTGCGTAGGTTTCCTCTGGGTGCTCCGGTTTCCCCCACAAGTCCAAAAGGCATGTGGTATAGGTGAATTGGGTAGGCTAAATTGTCCGTAATGAATGAGTGTGTCTGGATGTTTCCCAGAGATGGGTTGCAGCTGGAAGGGCATCCTCTACGTAAAACAAATGCTGGATAAGTTGGCGGTTCATTCCGCTGTGGCGACCCCGGATTAAAAAAGGGACTAAGCTTAAAAGAAAATGAATAAATGAATGAATGAATAAATGAATGAATTATTTATCATATGCATATTTATATTTGTTTTAATAAAAACAAGTTTAGTTTTGTCCATCTGTCGTGTTTTGGGGATGTCTGCATGCTTGGATATAATATTTTGACCACACTTCCTTATTATTGATTGTTTATTTATCTGCTGGAAATTAGAACTGAATTTAGAAACAAATCTTTCCGCTTAACAAATGAAATTCAATATGAAGGCTAATGGATGTCTTCAGTGGAGTGAGTTGCACCGTTTCCTTATCCATGAAAGTAAATGAGTAAAGTAAATGGTAAAAGTAAAGTAAAGAGAAAGTAAAGAAGCTGAATGTTTTCTTGCTACTAAAGCATTCACTTTTCCAGTTTTTCACCATGTAAATAGCAAATGTGCCATGGCGGGAGGTAACTGACTCTTAAAGGGAATGTGAGATGAGACTCTGAGCATAATGTGCATTAAAACCAATCAAAACACGCCCATAATTCATTAAGAGAATAAGCACAGCCCTGTTACTCCATGCACCATGGCTCAGAGCATATTTTTCCGTCCGTAAAATCTTTATACCCTTGCGCCATGCACTTTAGACTTTGTGCCTAGATTGTTAAAATAGAGCCCTATATGGTGCTTGGTAACTGTCTGAATTTATTTTTTTCCAGCCTGCAAATTTATTAAGTTTTTAGAACTTTCAGTACTAATGCTCTGTGGTCAACTTCAAAGTCACCTGAACAAGCCGCTTAATCAGTTCCCATAGACATAGAGCATAAAATTGCAAATGTCTGCTCGCATTCAGGCCAATCAACACACCAATATGATTTATTCACATTTCATTTTATCTGCATAATGGTTTCACTTGGAATCCCTTGCATAGTGACGTTTTCTATGCAAATGTTTCTATACTGCTACTCAAAACATTATAGGTCTCCATTTCTTTTTAATATCCCATTATATCCTGTGATTGGCAACCTTTTTAGAGAAACATGCTCTGGAAGCTGCTTTTTGCGCAAGCACTGCTACAGATCTTGGCTTCTCGTTGAGAGGTTGAGTAAGAGTCTGTTCATCATGTTGTAAGATCAGACATGTCCACTTTGATTTAGTGACAGATGAAAGATTTAACACAGAAGATACAACACTGTTACAAGCAGAAACGTAAAGGTAGCTAACAGACATTTGACGTAAGCATGAAGAGAAAGACAAGATGTGACAAAGACGTGACAAAGACAAGAAGGGGGTGGGTGACTTCATAAAACTGAGAAATATCTTTAGCAATTAAAAACTGTGTCAGTCAGGACAGCTGTTTGCACTTAAAGCAACAATTTATGTGGGATGCTGCTGACGTACTCGTAACCTAAAAGCAATTAGCTTTTCCCCACACTTAAGGGTGATTTCATTCTCCATGTCTTCAAAGCTCTCTTTTCACTTTATATCTGAACTGGAGCATGCTTGTATCATCAGTGTGAGCACCACCATGTGTCTCTTTTGCAAAAGTTTTGACCTGTTCCCATCACTCTCATGCTTTGCATTAAAACCAAGTGGCAACCTCCCGCTCTCGCTTGTGAAGCTAACATGGAAGTAACTGAAACTGCAA
The DNA here is from genome assembly GCA_903798035.1 of Danio albolineatus. Taxonomy (NCBI): domain Eukaryota; kingdom Metazoa; phylum Chordata; class Actinopteri; order Cypriniformes; family Danionidae; genus Danio; species Danio albolineatus. The sequence continues at coordinate 9,262,460 of CAIGQQ010003610.1, read as the reverse complement.
TTCATGGAAATTCCACTAGTCCTTGCTCCATAATAGAGCCAAATGTTAAAATGGCCAACTTTATAGCAGAAAAAAAGGTGTTTACATTCCAGTACAAAGAATGATTTTGGATTAAAACACAGTGAACTCAAAGCCACATTAGGCACTCACTCTCTTAACATGATTGTTCACCCCAAATTGTACTATTATTTACTCGTCCTCCACTTGTTCCAAACCAGTTTGAGATATTTTCTTCTTCTGTTCAACACAAACGAAGATATATTGAGGAATGTTGGGATTAACCAGTTATTGACTTTCATTGAATACAGTACAGGGAATATATTGTTTTGTGTTCAACAGAAGAAAGAAATTCATAAAAATTTGTATATAACTTGGGGCGACATGGTGGCAGAGTGGTTAGCAATGTTGCCTCACAGCAAAAAGGACGCCGGTTTGATCTCCGGCTGGGTCAGTTGGCATTTCTGGAGTTGGAGTTTGCAAGTTCACCCCGTGTTCACATGGGTTTTCTCCGGGTGCTCCGGTTTAGCCCACAGTCCAAAGACATGCGCTATAGGTGAATTGAATAAACTAAATTGGCCGTAGTGTATGTGTGTGATTGAGTGTGTGTGGGTGTTTCCCAATACTGGGTTGCAGCTGGAATGGCATTCGCTGTGTAAAACATATGCTAGATAAGTTGGTGGTTCGTTTTAAATAATGGTTTATACAAACAGCATTGTTGGTTTACGAGAAAATCAAACAAACATAATCCTGTTGCACTAATGAACTTGATTTTTGTTTTATTGTAAAACAAGGAAATTTGATAAATGAGAATCTGAAATATTTTATGACATACTTTAAAAAAAAGATAACTTGTCTTAGATTTATTTTTGAATAAATTGTTTAAATAAATTGGTCTTAAACCATTTGGTAGAGGTTGATATTTTAGAAATAATGGGCCCTATCATACACCTGGCACAATAAGGTGCAAGGTGCAATTTGTGGCCATTTTGAGACCAGTGCAACTGTAATATTCACATTTTGCACTTCGTTGTTTAAATAGCAAATGGATTTGCACCAATTTGTGGACTCATGGTTGTGCTGGTATAAAAAGGAGGTGCATTAAGGCGCATCATTGACGCTTTGCAATTTTGAAGAACTGAAATAGGCCATTGACCAACTGAAAGCTGGTCCAATGCAAAGTGTATTAGTTATGCACCTATGCAGGTACATGCCTACACATTGCTTAATATACACAGGATGTACAGCAATAAACCAAATATCTTCACAAATGAAAAAAAATGGACTAAAAATGTTTAACAAAAAAATAAAAAAGTCTAACAAATGAAATTAAAATTGTAGGCTATAGGATGTCTTCAGTTGAGTCTGTACAACACTGTTTCCTTATCCACGAAAGTAAAGGAATAAAGAGTAAAAGTAAAGAGAAAAGTAAAGAGGCCAAATGGAGGAGGCTCGTTCTTTATCCTTGCGCTGCAGTCTGTTGAACTATTTTCTTGCTAGTAAAGAGTTCAGTTTTTCCACTTACAAAGTCCACAATGTAAATAGCAAATGCACCGTGGCCCGATGCAACTGACTCTTAAAAGGAATGTAAGATGAGACTCTGATCGGTTTAATGCACGTTATGCTCAAAACACACCCATAACTCATTAAGAGAATAAGCACAACTCTGTTAGACCATGCGCCGTGGCGCAGAGCATATTTTTCCATCCTTAAAATAGCAAAAGTGGATTCAGACACAGCCTTGATGCTTTTGCGCCATGCGTTTTAGACTTTGCATTTAGATCGTTAAAATAGAGACTTATGGGATGTGTTGAAAAAATGCATCGAGTGATTTAACTTTAGGACTTAAGAAATGCAATCCAATTTTTTTTTCTTGGTGGGGCAATTAAAGGGTTAAGTAAAACTACTCCATAGATTCCTTGGAAGTTGATCAAGAACTAAGGGTCACAGTTTGCTTGTTAGGACACCAGTGTTTGGATGGCAACTTCAAACTGTACTTTTCAGATCAATCAAACCTAAAATAAATCAGTCCAATTCTCAATGGCACACAACCCTGCCAGCATGCATTCACACTGTAGTATGACCATTTTGCATGAAACAATTTTGCATGCATTCATGAATGGCATTTTCAGGATGCCAGGGGTGTTAAAGTGCAGCTGTTATGATATTTATCTGTTAGGACAGTGACAAAACTGTTTGTCCTCTGGATGCCTGTTTTGTGTGATCCTTTGCAGATGTTGCCTGACTGGTGCAAAAGTTTCAGGGCCAAAGGGAAGTGTTATTTCTTTTTTTGGTCGGATTTCAGGAAAGTGCCTCGGCTGATAAGGAGCTATGGAGGAAAATTTTCGCTGTAGCGCAGGGTATGGTAGATTAGCACATAAGCAGAGCATCATGTGTTTAAGAGAAGACAGGCCTACTCAGCTTTTCCTCCCATGGCTTTTAGTGTCAGTCAAGCAGCTGTAGACAAATGGGATAAATGTGAAGATGGCGGTGCTGGATAGCTCTGCTGCCAACGAGCGAAAAAGATCCAACTCTTTTCAGTGAGTCAAAAGTCTGAAAGGTTTTGTCTGTAGAGGGTTACTACGAGCCAAAATAAAAATCTATTTGTCATTGTTTTAATTTATTGTGAATATTATTACTCAGTGTAATACAATGGTATCAAGTTGAAGTCGTAAATTAGTCTGTGGTTTTTCCCCTAAAGGCTGAAGAATCTCTTTCTTTAGTATACTCCTAACAGTTTATTATGATAAAAGTATGCTATTTGGCTGAACGTGGCGTTTCTGCTAAATCAAAATTTAACGTCCTCACAAACTCAAAATAGACCTATTTACTTCCTTAATGTGTGTCTTGGAGTTATTTTGAACGATTCATTGGTGCACATTACAGCTTTACCGTTTTCAATTAACGCGTAGATACTTCATCTGAAATTTCTTTTTGCAAAATTCACATGTGCTATTGAATGATTCATTCATTCATTCATTTTCTTTTCGGCTTAGTCCCTTTATTAATCCGGGGTCACCACAGCGGAATGAACCGCCAACTTATCCAGCATTTGTTTCACGCAACGGATGCCCTTCCAGCTGCAACCCATCTCTGGGAAACATCCATACACACTCACTCACAAACACACACTATGGACAATTTTAGCTCACCCAATACACCTATACCGCATGTCTTTGGACTGTGGGGGAAACCGGAGCACCCGGAGGAAACCCACGCAACCACGGGGAGAACATGCAAACTCCACACAAAAATGCCAAATGACCCAGCCGGGGCTCGAACCAGCGACCTTCTTGCTGTGAGGCGATCGTGCTACCCACTAGGCCACCGTGGCCGTGGCTTAGTCACTTATTTATCAGGGGTCACCACAGCAGAATATACCGCCAACTATTCCAACATAGGTTTTACACAGCGGATGCCCTTCCAGCCGCAACACAGCACTGGGAAACACCCATAAACTCTCACATAAACACACATACACACAATACTCACAAACACAATTTAGTTTATCCAATTCATGTCTTTGGACTGTGAAACCGGAGCACCTGGAGGAAACCCACACAGACTTGGGGAGAACATGCAAACTCCACACAGAAATGCTAACTGGTCCAGTCGGGACTCGAACCAGCGAGCTTCTTGCTGTGAGGTGACAGTGCTAACCACTGAGCCACCGTGCCATCTCAATGCAGCCATAGTTTTCTCAAATTCACTCTTACTTGTGTTGTTTTGCAATGCCAGCTTTTCACAGTCCAATCCTTTTTAACGTAAACAAGAAGAAAACATAAACATAAATGAGTTAAAACAGTAAATATTCCCTTCTTGACTGATTTTTTACTGTTCATTCTCTTTCATAAGTTTATTTGTGCAGTGACTTGCTTTAACAATAACATTTTCACAAAGCAAACAGCTAATAAACTACATCTAAAACATGATGAACACATGGGTTGACAAATTATATTTTGCCAAACTTTCTGACAACTGACACATGTTTTTGACTATAAAGTCAATAGTGTTTGGGTCTGCACACTTTGTAGGTAAGAGTATAATCCTAAAACTGCTAAAACTCCTAAAATTCACTTGGTTATATTGGACTTGATTGGTATAGAATGGAAATCTAAATATACCTGGGCATGGTTGAATATTAGGCATTTAGTACATGGACTTGACATTTAGCAAACCTCAAATACTATTGTTTTCTCGTTCTCATGAATATCCTGTGACTGTAAAATCTGAAACAAATCAGAACAACACTGATGCTGACAATTCAAACAGGATTATTAATATGCACGCCCCAGCCTGTGTTATTGGCCAAAACTTTTCCAAGTGACATTACAACAATTCTAATTTACTATAATAACAAGTTACTATGTGCTATGAATTAGAGACTCTTATTTTGAAAATGAGAGAGACAGGGAGCCTAAAAAAGAGCAGTTCCGTGAAATGTTAGAATGGAAAATTTGGGACATTTGAATAATAACAGAATTAGTTTAACAGTGAAAGGATGTCAACAAACCTATCATTAAAACTCATCTAATCCATGCTTTGTGTTTGAGTATGAGAGAAAAGCAGGCACTGAAGTAAGCTTCAGAGCAGAGCTCATTAATATTCATGACCCTTCCAAATATGGTCAAAACTGGGCTTTTAATTCTAATTCCTGTAATTATAAATGAACATATTAAACCATTTCTGGAGATTGTTTTAACTTTCCTAAGCCACATATAAAAGAACAGTTAGACATTGAATTAATGCACTATGTGGCAGCTTTAAGAACCAGACTGTAGGCTTACAAGTTAGCACCAGAGCAATTCAAATGATACATCTCAGAAATTTAAATGGACCAATTACGCTTAACTAGGTATTTCAATTTTTCTCCCCTACTCTTGGCTATGTTCCTTTGGTCTAGTTCAGTTTTCTCCTGAGAAAGTAGAACTGGATGCAATCATACCTCTTTAGAATAATATCACCCACGATGCACTCCTTCATCAGGAAATGACTTTTTTTATTATTTTACTTCCATTGCTTTCCTCCAGGACATATCTGTTTTCATCAAGAAAGAATAGACTTGGCTAAGGTCAACTGCAATCTTTTTATCTGCGTGTTCTCCTGTGTATCCAGTCAGCATAAGAAAATCCTTTTTATAACAGTATTCACATCTTTTAAAAAAAAGGAAAGTAAAAGTCAATATGATTGTTATATATACAAGCCTTGCAGGCAGGAGATCTTTTTCTCATTTCATTTTATTTTGTTTTATGTCAATCCTAAATATACAAAAGATTGCTCTTCCTCAGAGTGCTCCAAACTCATATGCTGCTATATTTTCTGTGGAATACTAATAAACAACAAACACTTTTCATAATGACAATAGCCATCAAATGCTAAATCAGACCACATTTATGCATCAGAGAAAATCAATATCTTCAAATCCTCATCAGCTAAAAGAATGGAATTTTGTGAAGCTAAGTGATTTGGTTTCACTACACTGTAAAAAACAAATTCATAAAAGTTACAGTGAAAAACGGCAGCTGTGGTTGCCAGTATTTCACTGTTAAAAATACAGAACAAACCGTAAAAGTAACTTCTCATTTTTACAGTAAACTACAGTATTTAATTAATTCATCAAGGTAATATATGTCTGTATTTTGAACTACCAAACATCTACACAGCACATCTTTTGTTCCACAGATAGACATGTTAACAAAAATATGCAGGTGGTGATGAGGAAGTAACATAATAAACCAATGCTCATCACAAACAAAACAGAAAAGTGTGTCAGTGTATAGAAGGTGCTCAGTGTCATTCACACAGCTAATAAACACCAGTATAGTAACACGCATAAAATTAAAGTCATAAAATAAATATTGTTTATCAACATTAGATGTAGCATAAATCTCTAATGTACATCACTGATGGGGAAACAACTAAAAAGATCCATAATAATGTCAATTTCTGGGAAAGTCAATTTACGGTTATTCACCGTATATGTTAAGGAAACATACTGTTAACCAGGTCACGGCCATTTTTACAGACTATCTTGTCACAGAATTAATTAGAAAATGTGAAAGTGGAATTTTATCAGCAACTAATGTTTTAAATTATAGGGCACTATTATACACCCGGCACAATAAGGTGCAAGACGTGTTTGGCGTGATTTGTTGCTTTTTCAGACCAGCGCAACCCTAATTTCCATGTTTTGCGCCAAGTTGTTTAAACAGCAAATCCATTTGTGCTTATTTGTGGACTCTAAAAAGGAGGTGTGTTGAGGAACATTGTTGGCACGTTGCTATTTTGAGAAACTGAAATAGACCGCGCCATTGACCAACTAAAAGCTGGTCTAAAGTCCAGAACAGAGCATGCTAGTTATGCACTTATGCAGGTCCAAATGCTTTCATATTGCTGAATACACACAGGATGTACAGCTATACACAAATATACTTACATATGAAAAAATAAGGATTAAAATATTAAAATAACTATACATTTTTACATAAATATAAAAACCAATGCCTCCGGGGGGGGATTTTTTCAGTTTATTCATAACAATTTGGATTTGTATAATGCTATTATTATTATCAGTATTATTTATTATTTGCATATTTATATTTGTTTTAATAAAAACTGGTTTAGATTTGTCCACCTTTCGGGTTTGGAAGACGTATGCATCACCATATGGGGCATAAGATTTGAACGTGTGTTTGGATATTACCCAGTTTTTTGACCACACTTCGTTATTATTGTTAATTTATTAGTTTGCTGGAAATTAGAACTGAATTTAGAAATAGTGTTGAATCAAATCTTTGGGCTTAACAAACAAAATTAAATATGCAGGCTAATGGATGTCTTTAGCGGAGTGAGTTTCCACCATTACCTTATCCATGAAAGTAAAGGAGTAAAGTAAAGAGTAAAAGTAATGAGGGCGTATGAGGAGGCTCATTCTTTATCCTTACGCTGCAGATGGTCTGTTTAACTGTTTTCTTGCAAGTGAAGCTTTAAGATTTAAAGATTGCAAAGTCTGCCATGTAAATAGCAAATTCACCATGGCGCAACTCAACTGACTCTTAAAGGGAATGGGGAGGAGACTCTTGGTTTAATGTATGTTATACTCAAAACACACCCATAACTGATTAAGTGAATAAGCCCTTTTAGACCATGCATGCGCCTGGGCGCAAACCATATTTTTCTGTCCTTAAGATAGCAAAAGTGGATTCAGACATGGCCTTAATGCTTTTGCGCCATGCATGCACTTTAGATTTTGCGCTTAGATCATAGAGCCTTTAGTGTTTTGTCACATATTTTTTGTACCAACATTCAATCGCACGTCAAATAATAATAATGTAGGTATATAGACACTTTTTGGCTGTTCAAATGTAATCTAGCACACTACAATCTGACAAGTATTGTTTTTTCTGGAAGTGATTTAAAGCTGATGAAATGTTTTAACACTAGTAATATCATTGGTTTGTGATCAGACTTATGAAATTGTATCTTAATACCAGACACAAATTAAACAGAGCAATAAATCTATCAAATTATTTCAGAATGTAGTTTCGGAATATAGTGTACAAGTATAATTTATCTTACTCTTATTTGCTTTTGCATCCTTTTTGATTCTTTTTAGGACACTCAATAATATACTCATTGGAAAAGCCCTGGAGTGTTATATATGGTTCTTGTCCTATAAAAGATTAAAGCTTTACAACCCCAGTTCTCACCTTAATTATGATAAAAAGTGTCATAAAAAATACCTTTTATGTTTCATGGAAAAAAGACACACATACATGTTGGAGCAATATGAAGTAGAGATAATAATGGCAGAGATTTGGGGTGGATTATTATTTCTAAAGCATTTTGTACCAGTCTTCCTGTCAGTTTCAGTTACCTGGAACGAAGAAGAAAAAAAAGAGGTTTCATTCAAGAGCATTGTGTTATGTTTTGGTAAAGTTTCACTCGTACAAGGTGGCTGTGGATTTTACGTCTTAATTTACCATTTCTCAGATGAAGTGCTTCAGAGAATTTTAGCTTACTTATGTCACTAATGTACCACCATAACAAAACCCTCCATTGTCACTTGTGGTAACTTCAGATCCACGATAAAGTGAATATGAGCCTTTGCATTCAACAACATTTATTCATCACGAGTCCTTGAAACCAAAGAAGCCAGCTTTTTTGTCAACTCTTTGTTGTTTTGCATGAGAAATTGCAGTTTTGCGTCATCTCACCTACCTAAAACTTTAAATCAAACGCAACAGTAGCTGTAATTGAGCTGACTGAAATGTAAACACATAACATGCTGTACAAATGGACCAGACTTATGAAAGCCATACATCTGAATTGTTTAGACAAAGTTGTTTTAAACATTGCATGATCCATAGCAGAAATGTGTGCAATTAGAATGTCTGTCCATCCAAAAAATGTAAGCCCAGATATAATTAACAAATCTGATTTAATATAGATTTCTGTAAGTAAAATAACTTACTGGAAGACTTACACAATACAATACAATAATAAAAAATTCTGACTGAAAGAATTAACTTAATTTTTTGTGTGTGTTTACTGATTTTAATAAACATTTTCAATGTAAAAAGTCTTTAGTTGACTTTACTTTACAAAATTGAGTAAACCCATTACCAGGGATGGGCAGTATTTATGATGCATGTATTTTAAAAACCTATTTCAAATACAAAATAGCATTTTGTAATTTGTATTTGATAGGGTTGATGAAAATGGCTTAATATTTTGTATCAAAATACTTAAGTGCATTGTATTTTTGTAGTTTCAAAATACTGTAAAATACTTAGCAAGAACTCTACAGAATGATTGCATCTTAAAAATGAAGCCTCTGATTGGTGCTTTCTCATTATTTGCCTAAGCTCAAGATCAGAACAGAAAACTGATTTATGATGGGAAATTTACTGGCCACGCAATGGGTGGAACCATAATCAGCAGATGTTGTATGTTCTGACTCATTATCTGCATTAAATGATTTAAACCATAGGAGATTATCTTCAACACAGGACCTTCTGTATGAAATCTGTGCAAAATGTATACTAAACTCAAAGAGAAACACCTTAAAAGGTTACCTTTGGTTTACACGTTCAACTCACTAACCATTAGGCCACAACTTCCCCCATAGAAGTGGCAGAGAAAAGTTGTTGTTTACTTTACTAGGACAGTTTGGTGAATGAACTGATCCAATAGGCCTATTGATGGAGGGTTTGGAATAAAATTTCATGCTAACTTTTAAAGGTATTTTGTAGTATTTTTAAAATGCAACATTTTATTTTGATACTTGCTGTGGCTGCGGTATTTTGTAGTTTATTTCAATACAATTTATGTACTTAGTATTTTAATTTAAAATATGTTTTAATGTATTTTTGTCCATCCCTTCCTGTTGCCTTAACATTATTAAGTAAAAAAATTCATTCATTCATTCTCTTTTCGGCTTAGTCCTTTTATTAATTCAGGGTGGCCACAGCGGAATGAACCACCAACTTATCCAGCATATGTTTTGCGCAGCGGGTGCCCTTTCAGTTGCAACCCATCAATGGGAAACATTCATACACACCTATTCTCACAAATACACTAAGGACAATTTAGCTTACCCAATTCACCTATACCACGTGTCTGGACAGTGGGGGAAACCGGAGCATCCAGAGGAAACCTAGAGGGGAACATGCAAACTGCACACAGAAATGCCAACAGACCCAGGCGAAGCTCGAACTAGCGACCTTCTTGCTCTGAGGCGCTACCCACTGAGCCAACGTGGCACCCAAGTAAATGAATTATATGGGTAATTCTAAACAAATAAGTTAAGTGAACTTACATTAAGTAAAATAAACTAATCAATTTTAAGGCAGTGGATTTACTCACTATTTATAAGTAAAAAACAGTGCAACAGTGCAGTGCAACAGTGCATGAAACATCTATGTTTTTGTATCATTTGTAATTTTAATTAAAAAAAATCATATTTTTCTCTGTACACTTTGGTTAATTCTGCTACGTTGTTAATAAAAATTTAAAAAGGCATAACAATCTCTTGACAACATAATCTCAAAAGCATTGATAGAAAAAGCATGCGATTTATTCTAGTAATGTTACTTCCTCTGGCAGAAAACTTTAGAAGGCATTGAGCCATGCCATTATAATTCTCTCTCATTCATTTGTACAAATTATTTAGGATACACCAATAGCAGATTAATTATATGTCCACACTGTTATTGTGATATTTCAGCGAATTTCTCGTTAACATTTTGAAAACAATATAATGAAAATACATACAATTCTGTTTTAAGCAAGCCATGTGGTGTCTGGTTTGAGATTAGCATTAGCAAATTAGCATCTAGAGCACAAAATGGCGGAAAACGTCAACTCTGTTACTATCAACTCTTGGTGATTTAAAAAGTTTAACAATAAGTTAAACAACAACTGTTATCATAATCAGATGTTCCCCATCACATTTTAGCATAATTGCACATCAATGGATTAATTAATTCATTCATTCATTCATTCATTTTCAGCTTAGTCCCTTTATTAATCTGGGGTCACCACAGTGGAATGAACCACCAACTTATCCAGCATATGTTATTTATCCAGCGGATGCTCTTTTAGATGCAACCCATCACTGGGAAACATCCAAACACACTCATTCACACTCATACACTACAGACAATTTAGCTCACCCAATTCACCTATACCACATGTCTTTGGACTTGTGGGGGAAACTGGAGCACCCGGAGGAAACCCACACGAACACGGTGAGAACATGCAAACTCTATACAGAAATGCCAACTGAACCAGCCGAGGCTCGAACCAGTGACCTTCTTGCTGTTAAGCGATCATGCTATACTCACTGCGCCACCGTGATGCCCCTCGATGGATTCAACTTACTGTAAATTATCCAGTTGCTGTATATCATTCCAGTTTAAAGGTAAATGAATGGAAAATGCTTGAAATGTACTCAAAATAATGGAATAGGTCATATATGTTGACTTTTTTGACTCCTGAAAGTTACATAAATGTATCCAGTCAGATCAAAATGGGAATTTTTAGTCCAAGGCCATAAATCCCTATTTCTGGGATTTAATCACAGCAACCTTTGGTATACAAACATAGAACTTTAACCACTACATCACACAAATAGCCAATTGCCGGCTTCATCTTGCACGGGTAGCCTTAGTAGTAATTCACTTTAACCACTGCCATGTCAACAGCAGACACTGAAACACACTCTTATGACTGAGAATGCATGTGGTTTCATGTGTCTTATCCATATTGACCTTATTCTTCATGTATGAGCGGGCACAGCCATTGGAATCGTTTTGGTCCATGACTTCCGGTCTCATTCACTTCCATTGATTTTGAGATGTTAAAACAGCGTGTTGACCTGCTTGATGTTGCAAACTAATATTTAGATATTATTTTATTAGACTTTTTAGTTCTAGTCATGAACACACTTGTTTGTAGAACAAATAGTTTGACCATTTTCTGCCATTTATAGTTCCTAGTCCTTTAATTGACAACTGAATTGGAAGTTCTAAAACAATTGCAAAAATGAGCGCACTTCGGCAATAAAGAGTAAGGTCAATACTTTGATTAAATGTTCTTATTCATTCATTCAATCATTCGTTTTCCTTCAGCTTTGTCCCTTTATTCATCAGGGGTCACCACAGCAGAATAGGCCGTCAACCTATCCAGCATATGTTTTACACAGCGGATGCCCTTCCAGCTGCATCCCAGTACTGGGAAACACCCATACAATCTCACATTTGCACTCATCCAATTCACCTCTAGCACATGTTATTGGACTGTGGGGGAAACCGGAGCAACCAGAGGAAACTCGTACCAACACGGGGAGAACAAGCAAACTCCACACAGAAATGCCAACTGGCCCAGCCGGGACTCGAACCAGCAACTTTCTTGCTGTGAGGTGACAGTGATAACCATTGAGTCACTGTGCCGCCTAAGGCCCCGTTTACACTAGTGCGTTTTGGTTTTAAAATGGCGTTTTAGCATTAAAACGATCCGCGTCCACACTAGCGTTTCACACAGTGTCTCTTAACAGATCTCCGTCCACACTACTCCACCAAAAACGCGTATCACGTGACCATTCGTGCACTCTGGGCATGCGCGTTCAAGTATAAACAGGAAGCATGTGTCTCGCTCGGCATTTGGTTATTGTTAGTTAACAAACGCTGGTTGACAATGAACGCGATGCAAAGAAAGCAAGAGAGGTCTGTTTGAGGACAGACGACGAGGTCGAGTTGTTACTTAAAGTAACATATGAATATAAAACATCTATGGCTATCGAAAATACAGTGTTTACAGTGAAGGCTGGTCTGCCGTCTTCCGGTGACGTTATAGTCATGTGCGATTGACGAATAAGGGAAGGTTACGCAATGACCCAAAAGCCCCAATCACGTAGCCAATCTCAGCAGCCACGCCTCTGTTTTCAAAGGTCTCCATTTCCCCATCCACACTGAGACGGAGCAGCAGCGTTTTAGAATGAAAACGGCCTCTCCAGCGTTTCCAAAACGCTCCGTTTTCGCGGCTCGAAAACTCCGGCGTAGCGTGGACGGATGGCGTAACCGTAGCAAAACTTATGCGTTTTTTAAAACGCAAACGCACTAGTGTAAACGGGGCCTAAATGTTCTTATTATGCCACTATTTTACTCTGCTAGCTAAAAGACAAACACACTCCCATTAAACTCTGCTGAAGCGCAACTAATTGTTCAGGACGTGTTGCAGATGGGTGGTTCAGGTCAACAGCATTCATATAGAGTGTGCAGTAATTTGACCTCATTATCGGTCATCCCCTACTGTCAGCCAAGACAGAAACTTTCAGACAATCACTAAGTTGTGTTCTAGCAAAGAGCTGCATTCTTGCGCTGCAGACCTGATTGTGTGGGCCTAATGTGAACCACCATGCGTGGAATGGCTCTAGGCTGTGCACAAAGATGACACTTTTCAAGTTGATTTGTGCTGACTTGTTCCTTTGCATCTTAATTTGTAGTACTGGAAGGCTGAGGAGACTTGCAGAATTTGCCGAGCTACACAGCCAGTGTAAATAAGATCAGCTGTTGCTCCAGATTTGGGCTAAATTTACATCACACCTGTGCGAAGACTGTTGGAATAATCTGGTAAAGTAGAAAAGAAAAACTGTCTAGAAAAGTCATAGGCCATTTAAAACAGACTTACTAAGAATGATTAAAACATTATCATATATTATTATATATTATTTAAAAAAACTTCAGTTAAAAGTCTTCATATTTATTATATTTTAATATGAGGACATCATAAAACATATGAAGGAATAGTTGGTGGTTCATTCCGCTGTGGCGACCTCTGATTAATCAGCGACTAAGCGGAAAGAAAATTAAAGAATGAAAGAGTTTTCAATGTGAACACATTACTTGCACTACCTATACAGAACATTAGCATAAATAGTGCATATGTATGCAAGCTGGGTTGCCCCTACAGTGAAAAGAGAAACAATAATCTAGACCAGGGGTGGGCAAACTTGATCCTGGAGGGCCGGTGTCCTGCACAGTTTATCTCCAACTCTAATCAAACACACCTGCGTATAGATTTCTAGTGATCTCGAAGACACTGATTAGTATGTTCAGGTGTGTTTGATTAGTGTTGGAGCTAAACTGTCCAGGACACCGGCCCTCCAGGATCAAGTTTGCCCACCCCTGCTCTAGACAGATAGACAGACATAATCGATTTTTCTTTTTATGCTAAACATCATCTTTTCTTATCATGTGTTTTGTTTCTAGCCTTGTTTCCAGTCCAAATATATAAAACAAAATCTTGAATCAAGAAGCATTTTCTAGATAAGCTCTAAATATTGTCTTGTTTTCAGAAATAATATATGAAAATTAAGTGAATTTTTATATAAATAAGGCAAAATAATCTGCCAATAGAGTAAGCCACAGGTGTCAAAGCCAGTTCCTGGAGGGCTGCAGCGCTTAACAGTTTAGTTCCAACCCTGCTTCAACACAATTACCTGTCGGTTTCAAACAAGCCTGAAGGACTCAATTAGTTTGATCAGGTGTGTTTAATTAGCGTTGGAACTAAATATGCAGAGCTCCGGCCCTCCGGGAACTGCCTTTGACACCTGTGGGGTAAGCAAAATAATAATAATTGTTTTGCTTTCCTCATTTGCAGATTATTTAGGAAAAACTCAATTTTTACTTAATATTTTTGAGAACAAGACAATATTTAGTGCCTGTCTATGAAATGTTTCTTGATAAAAAAAATTTTTTTTTAGATATTTGGACTGCAAACAAAATATAAACTAAGTAAGAGAGTAAAAAGTAAGAAAAGTAAGAAAAGAAAAGTTTTTGCAGTGTATTAAGTATGCATTAAAGATTATGTTCCATGAAGATTTCTTTGTAAATTTTATAGTGTAAATCTATAAAAACTCAACTTTTGATTAGTAATATGCATTGCTAATCACTTAACAGACAATTTTGAAGGCAATTTTATCAGTATTTGAGTCCTCTGAGCCCTTAGATCTCATCTTTCCAAACAGTCGTCAGACGAATATTGTCTTAACTATTCTAATAAAGTATACATCAATGGGAAGCTTATTAATTCATTTTCTTTTCGGCTTAGTCCCTTTATTAATCCGGGGTCGCCACAGCGGAATGAACCGCCAACTTATCCGGCATTTGTTTTACGCAGCGGATGCCCTTCCAGCCACAACCCATCTCTGGGAAACACATCCATACATTCTCATTCGCACACATACACTATGGACAATTTAGCTTACCCAATTCACCTGTACCGCATGTCTTTGGACTGTGGGGGAAACCGGAGCACCCGGAGGAAACCCACGCAACCACGGGGAGAACATGCAAACTCCACACAGAAATGCCAACTGGCCCAACCGGGACCTGCCCCAACCGGGGATCGAACCAGCGACCTTCTTGCTGTGAGGCGAACGTGCTACTCACGCGCCACCGTGGCGCCCAATTCAGAAGATGTACACATTTCAATTAAATTAACACTTAGGACTAGTCATGTGGCTAAGAGTTTGTACTAAAGGTAAAACTATACTAAGCAATAGTGGGCAGTGTTTGAGTAAAAAGATGCATATCGCTCCGTGGCCAGAGCAGCTCTAGGACTCTCTGATCACTGCCTGGTTCATCTTATACCAACTTACAGGCAAAAACTTAAAACTACTAAGCCAGTATTAAGGACTGTTAAGAGATGGACCAACGACACAGAGCAGGTCTTACAAGCTTGTTTTGTATGCACTGACTGGAGTGTTTTTGAAGCTGCAGCCACTGACCTGGATGAGCTCACAGAGACCGTAACATCCTACATTAGTTTCTGTGAGGAGTTATGCATCCCTACCAGGACCTACTTATCATTTAACAACGATAAACCATGGTTCACACCAAAACTTAGACAGCTTCGTCAGGTCAAAGAGGATGCCTACAGGAGTGGGGACAGGATTCTCTACAACAAGACCAGGAACACTTTAACAAAGGAGATTGGTCTGGCTAAAAAGAATTATGCAAAAAAGCTGGAAAACCAGTTTTCTGCTAACGACCCTGCATCAGTGTGGACTGGTCTGCGAACCATCACGAATTTCAAATCATCTCCCCCCAGTATCGATGGCAGTAAACTTCTCGCTAACGACCTGAACACGTTCTACTGCAGATTCGACACCTTCGACCAGACACCCTCTACACAGCCATCAACACCTCTAGCCACCTCCAGCCAAAACCGCCCTGACCATCTTTATACACAGCCATCAACACCTACAGACATCTCCCTCTCCCCCCCTGATCTTCAGATCAGTGAGGATAATGTGCGTCAGGTCTTCAGTAAGCAGAAGAGAAGGAAAGCGCCAGGCCCAGACGATGTCTCACCAGCCTGTCTGAGAACCTGTGCTGACCAGCTGGCCCCCATTTTCTCGCAGATCTTCAACAGATCATTGGAACAGCGCATAGTTCCATCCTGCTTCAAACGCTCCACCATCATCCCAATCCAGAAGAAACAAAAGATCACCGGACTCAACGACTACAGACCTGTCGCCTTAACATCTGTGGTCATGAAGTCATTTGAAAGACTGGTTCTAGCATATCTGAAAGACATCACCGGACCTTTGCTGGACCCCCTGCAGTTTGCCTATAGAGCAAACCGGTCTGTGGATGATGCAGTCAACATGGGACTGCATTATACCCTACAACATCTGGACAAACCAGGGAACTATGCAAGGATTCTGTTTGTGGACTTCAGTTCTGCCTTTAACACCATCGTCCCATCACTGCTCGAGCACAAACTGACCCAGCTCTCTGTTCCTAGCTCTGTCTGTCAGTGGATCACCAGCTTTCTGACAGATAGACAACAGCTAGTCAGAATGGGCAAAATCACGTCTGACAGCCGCACCATCAGTACTGGTGCCCCCCAAGGATGTGTTCTCTCCCCACTGCTCTTCCCCCTGTACACCAACGACTGCACCGCAAAAGACCCCTCCGTCAAGCTCCTGAAGTTTGCGGACGACACTACTGTTATCGGCCTCATCCGGAACGGTGACGAGTCTGCATACAGACAGGAGGTGGAGCGGCTAGCTTTATGGTGCAGTTACAACAACCTGGAGCTGAACACGCTCAAAACGGTGGAGATGATAGTGGACTTCAGGAGAAACCCCCCTGCACTCCCCCGCTCACCATCATGGACAGCACTGTGGCTGCAGTGGAGTCATTCAGGTTCCTGGGCACCACCATCTCTCAGGACCTGAAGTGGGACACTCACATAGAGTCTATTGTGAAGAAAGCCCAGCAGAGACTGTACTTCCTCCGTCAGCTGAGGAAGTTCAACCTGCCACAGGAGCTGCTCGTGCAGTTCTACTCAGCTGTCATCCAGTCCATCCTCTGCACTTCAATCACCGTCTGGTTCGGCTCAGCAGCCAAATCTGACCTCCGTAGACTACAGCGAATAGTCCGGACTGCTGAACGAATAACTGGCACTACCCTTCCTACACTTCAAGAACTGTACTCTTCCACAGTGAGTAAAAGGGCTCGCAAAATCACCCTGGACGCCTCGCACCCAGCACACTTCCTGTTTGAACTGTTACCGTCTGGCCGGCGCTATAGAGCACCGAGCACAAAAACTGCCAGACACAGGAAAAGTTTCTTTCCTCAGGCCATCTACCTCATGAACAGTTAATATTTCTCCTATTGTGCAATAAATGTGCAATACTTTCTCACACGCACTTGTACACAGCACCTAATAATAATATACAATGCAATACTTTTCTTTATGCATCTGTACACAGCACCTTATAAAAATATATAATGCAATACTTACTCTTTTGCACACAGCACCTTATAACCTGTATATTTATAACAAATCTGTACATACATTTCAACATCCAGATCGTTGGACTGCATCTCTGTTTAATGTCTATTGTCTTTTATAATATTTATTCTGTGTTGTCACTTGTCACTTTATGTACACTGGAAGCTTCTGTAGCCAAAGCAAATTCCTTGTGTGTGTGAAGCACACTTGGTAATAAAACTGATTCTGATTCTGATTCTAAAGGGTTTATATTTTAGGATGATATACTATAATGCAGATTATTTAGCTTGCAAGGAAAAACTAAATTTTGACTTATTATTTCTGAAAACAAGACAATATTTAGAGTTTGTCTATAAAATATATCTTGATTTAAGAAATTTTAGATGTATATTTACTAGAAACAAGCTAAGAACTCTAAGAAAAGGCGTTTTTGCAGTGTATTAGGTAAATATCATATTCCATAAAGTTTTTTTGCACATTTTACATGTAACTTAATAAAAAACTTACATTTTGATTAGTAAAGTGTATTGCTAAGCGATTAACAAATGATTTTAAAGGAAATTGTTTTTGAGCCCTCTATAACTAGGGCCAGTTTTTTTTTTTTTTTCTATTTCTGCGCAGAATATTGTGAAAAATCTACAGATTAATGCAGAATGGTTTTAGGTGTATCTTAACTAAAAACTTCCTATGTTAAATAAAAATGATACATTTTAAACTTTTATTTAAGGTTTACAATGCAATCCAATTAGATCCACTTATTTGGTAAACAAAGCAGGTCTCTCATATCATGAATCTACTAAAAGACAGAAATTATTACTTTGCAAACTGTAAGTAAATCATGTCAGTTATATTACTGAAATGAATTTAAAAAACTTAATAAATATAAATTTACACACATTTACAAACAGCTAAATAAATAGACTCAATGATAGGCTGAAAATCTGCAGAAATCTGCAGATTTCTGCACGCGCAGATTCAGTGTGGGTCTAATCAAATAGTTTTATCTCTGCCAAATATTGTCCTAAGTATCCAAACAAAGTATAGATCAATGAAAAGACCGGTTTTGTGCTGGTCCATGGTCACATATGTGGTTTATACTAAAATTAAAACAACTTAGCAATAGTGGGAAGTGTTTGAGAAAAGGGTTTACATTTTAGGATCATGTACTAGCATGAAATACTACCAAGATTTTATAAGTTGTCAAATTTGTCATTAAACAATGACATACTAGATTAAATATATAAAATGTTTCTAATATACTCACTGTAATTTACAAGGTTCTCTTTAACAAAATGTGAACGTTGAAGATCAAAATATGACTTTTAGAATGACTGAATATGATATTCTGAAATGCTGACTAAACTTAAAGGACATTTTCATCAAAGAAAACAGGCAAAACTATAACTAGTACTACTGCAAATGTGTTAAAAAGGAACACCTGGGTATGTGGAAAAGAGGGTGTTGTACAGAAATCATTGTGGTTTACCCTGCCTCAATGAACACCAACAGGATTAAAACCCTAATCCAACTGAACCTAACAATTATTGGAATTTGTTGGGACAGAGTGAACTCCAGCCTTAAGAAGCTGGGTAGCTAGAATAAAGAAAACCCGTGGACATTGTTAATCATCTACCAAGAAGCTTGGATACTGGGAATTATCTTTACTACATGAATGCTGAAAAGAAGTTCAGCAGACTGGCTTTAGATTAGCCCCAAATTTTAGGCCATCAAATGAAGGATACTAGAAAGCCCCCAATGACAAAGGTCTAGAATTTGTCCCACGTGAGCTCGTTTGTCCTATTTTGACTGCTATGCCATTATAAATTGTGGAAATAGCCCATTGAATGCTGTAAGACCACGCAGAATCTGATGTAAGTGTAGTAATCTTTCACTACTGACCTACTGTATTGTTAGTAAATAGAAAAAATATTTTACAAGTAGTTTTTATTCTAAATCGTGGACCTTATTCTAAAAAGAAAAAAACAATGACAAGGTGTAAAGCACTTATATGAAGTGGCCCATATTAAAGTAATTTAAATACTAATTAGGCTGTTGTTGTTGTTGTTGTTGTTGTTGTTGTTGTTGTTGTTGTTGTTGTTGTTGTTGTTATCCATTAATTTTTTTATTTAACTTTTTACAAGAGAGGCTAGCAAAATTGTAAAGCTTATTATTATTATTAGTAGTAGTAGTAGTAGTAGTAGTAGTAGTAGTAGTAGTATGTTTTAATTGTTTATTATTCATTTTTCTAGTACTGGGTTGCAGCTGGAAGGGCATCCGCTGTGTAAAGCATATGCTGGATAAGTTGGTAATTCATTCCGCTGTGGCGACCCCTGATTAATAAAGCCGAAGGAAAATGAATAAATAAATGTTTATTATTCAAACAGCCAAATTCTGACTGGGGAAAGTTGAATGTGCTGTCAGTTTGTTATTAGCCTAATAAATGACAACAGGCTACATTTATTTTCTAATGATATATTATGTATTAAACTTAAAAATATATATTAAAAATATATATATATATATTTCTTTATTCTAAAATCTTTAGGAAATATTTTTGGTACATCAAATAGTGTGGTACCATTATGGTGACTATGCATCCGACAAGCTAATCCAGCCAAAATAGTGCATAAAATGTCACTAAATGGAGTATTTAGACCTCATAATTAAATAGAAAATGAGGCAAACAACTGCAAAAAGTCTACTTTTTGAGAAACAAGAACCACCCCTTTCACCAGGCTGGCTATGGGCCTATCGTGTTTTAGCAAGCACCAAACTTTAGCCTTAATCATTCAAAATAAGGTTGAAACAAATAGGAGTCATTTAAAACATTTAAGTGAGTCACTTAAAACATTCATGAAGGAGAGTTCACACAAATATCAAATTAATTTACTCACCACTCAACTATTCAAACCTATTTGAGTTAGATTTTTTTTTTTAAACTGGTACCGTTGACTTCTATTGTATTTGTGTCTTACTATGGAAGTCAATGTGAGCCAGCAACCAGCATTCTTCAAAACATCTTATTTTGTGTTCAACAGTTCAATTATGAAGTCATTTAAATTTCTGGGGTGAACGATCCCTTTAAACAAACTTAAGGAAATCAAATAGCAACTAATGTCAATGAACAGTAGACACGATTTGGTCGTTTTTTCTTTTATGGCAAAAATCATTAAGATTTACTGTAAAAAAAATTGCTGACAACAAGCTCAACAGATTGGCTTTAGACAATACTAGAAATGTACTAGGAATTATAGTAGAAATGTATGTTTTAGTAAGCATAGAAACAACAAGAAACTTGTGTTTTAATAAGCGCTAAACTTTAACCTTTGTCATTTAAAATATGGTTAAAACAAATAGGAGTCATTTAAAACAAGTCGCTCAGAACATTCATAACTTAAAGGGTTCAACCAAAAATAAAAATTCATTTACTCACCATTGAATTATTCAAAACTTATTTAAGTTAGATATTTTTAAAAAGCCGGCACCCATTCACTACTATTGTATTGTTTTCCTATTGTTGAAGTTAATGTGTGCCAGCAACCAGCATTCTTCAAAATATCTTCTTTTATGATCAACCAGATCAAGAAACTCATAAAGATTAAATTTTTGTGGTGAACTATCCCTTTAAGACAAACTTAAGACATCTTATGGAAATCAAATAGCGGCAAATGTCAACAAACTGTAGGCAGGATTTGGTTTTTGTACGACCTTCTTCCTCCCAAGACAGTAAAAGAACAATTTGCTTTTTAAGGCAGTTGTTACAAGCTGCAATCTGGTGCTAAAACTCTGAGGTATTTCTTTTCACTGTGCAAATGAAAAAAGTTATGGGGCCACATGGTCTTTCAACTCTCTGGTGGACGAATGGGGGGTGGAAGGTGCTAAGTCTCAAGCCACAATGACCTCCTCAATTCAGCACGGACCCTTAACATTTGTCAGGATCCTTTGTGTTAAAGCGTCAGCCCTTCCTCCTCCACATTCAGCTGACTGAAAAGCAGGTCATGACACTGAATGCTGTGCTAACACGGGCTTTTCATGAGTTCAAGTTTGCAAAGTGTGGCATCTGCACCATGTGGTTTTTTGTTATGTATATGTCAACGCGTATGTCTTTAAAATGCAAAAGCATAACACAGGACCATCATCTGCCAAAGCATGTGTGAACGATGAGCACTGAGGTGTGAACATTTCAACTAATCACTTGCTTCCCACTATTATTTCTGCTCAGTAGGACAAGCTGGTTTTTTGGAACATTCCTCTAGACAAGATCTGTCTCATTCAGTTCTTACAGTTGTAATAAATAGTGGTTAAATAATACACTGAGGAGAAGATCAACACAAGCCATGTTCCTATAACTGTGCCATGTAAATATGTAGATTTGTTGCTTTAATTTTAGAAAGGACCAAAAAATGTAAAAACAAACACATCTGTTTATCTTTTGTTATAGCCAATGTAATCTTTTAAATATCTTGCAAAAAAGAGATCTATTTAAACTTTAAGGTCTATTAATTCTTTATTATTGTTATAAAAAACACCCACCATATCAAAAATTGTAGACATGATTATGGGTATATCTAATAAAAAAATTGTTTCATCAGCTAATAATCCACTTGGTAAGTCGTGACGTATGGAATACTGTTTCCAGATGCAAGCCACAATTCATTTAATTAGAGAAAATACTCATTTAGGACGTCTTTTTAGTCATAACTAGGCCAGATGGAATCTGCGGACATTTTTTGCTTTTTCTGCGGAGTATTTTGTTAAAAATCTGTGAATTTATGCGGAATGACTTTAGAAGTATCATAACTAAAAACTTAATATATGAAATAAAAAGTAATCCTTTTTAACTTTTATTTAATGTTTACAATGCAAATCCAACTAGATCCACTTTATTTGGTAAACAAAGCAAGTCTCTCATATAAAATCCTTGGTAAAAGACAGAAAATAGTACTTTACAAACTGTATTTTAAATAAATCATATGAATATTTTCATAATAGTCAATAATATTACTGAAATTAATTTAAAAACTGAATAAATATAAATTCACACATTTACACAAGTAAATAAACAGAATCAATCATGGGCTAAAAATCTGCGGAAATCTGCGGAATTCTGCGCGCGCAGATTCCGTGTTGCCCTAGTCATAACATTAAAGGTCATGACACATTGTATGTACATTGTATGTATTGTACTATGAGTGTATCTTGTATTTTTCTACTGTTAAATTTGTTTACTAAATTTGTTACAACTTCCTGCCCAGGGACTACAGATGTAGATTAGCTTTATAACTAACTCATGTCATGTTGTACATTGTCCTTGTATAAACAAATAAATGAATTAATTAATGAATGAATGAATTAATAAATAAATAAATACATAAAGTGAATTTTATATAAAATCATGGTGTTTGTTACAGTCTCTGTACTTGCTGCATCTCAGACACCAATATTTTTACAATTTATAAAAGAAATTGAATCACTTTCTGGCCATCCGCTAATGGACATGGATATATGTATTGTGAACGAGATTTTCGAAAGTATTACAATTGCTTTGTAAACGTTTATTATTACCATTTGTTAAACTTCTCTGTATAGTTTGATAGAGCGATTGGACCCGGTTGCCGATTTGCGTGACGTCACACTTAACAAGCGGATAACCTTTGTGTAATATATTATCCTTTACTGCCAGAAAAAAAAATGTAATTGGATTATAGTGATAAATCCAAACACAATTCATAACTTTTTGATTTAGTGGCTCATTTTTTACATTTTAGTAGGATTTGCTCATCCTCAAATGGTGAGGGGTGGGGTTTTAGAACATGTCCCTTGTTAAAAACTGTGGGCTTTCATAAGAAAGCAATTGTACAAATTCATTCGAATGAGCCACTTTTCTGACAATATGTAGATCTGTTTCTATGTGAGCTAGAGCTGGATAAATCTCTGTCATTTAAAGTTTGGCATACACTGTACAAAAAAAAAGCAAGCTTCCACACAATTAATTCATGTTGTTTAAACACAAATTGATTAAGAAATTTAAGTGAGTATAACATAAAATAATTAAGTTAAAAAAATCCCAATAAATGTGTTGTTTCAGATTATTTTAAATAAGAAGTTTGAACATACAGTAAAATCATAATTCCAATGAACCCATGTGTTGCACAAAAGGGGCACTTTTACAAAGTCTGGACGCTAAATTTGGATTATTTGAAGCCTAGTTTCAATTAATTTCATTTTCGGCCTTATTTAACAGTGGTCGCCAACTCGGAATTAACCACCAACTATTTTGGCATAACTAATTACCTATCCACTCTCACATTCACACACACATGCATACAATCTTGTTTACCTATACCACATGTCTTTGGACTGTGGGGGAAACCAGAACACCCGGAGGAAACCCACATGAACATGGGGAGAACAAGCAAACTCCACACAATAACTGGCCCAGCCAGGACTCGAACCAGTGACCTTTTTGCTGTTAGGCAACAGTGCTAACTGTACCGCCATGCCACCTATTCTTTTTCCTTATTTTACTGAAAGAAATATAGTAATTGTATAACTGTCTGGACAATTAACAACAAATTTCCCTCTTTTCCTGATCTATTTTATTTGAGGTTGTCCTGTTTTATATAAAATCAGAACTTTTTTTCTGTCTTTTTTCACTCTTCCTTGTTTTGAGTTTTTCTTTGTTAATTTTTTAATAAAAAGTCTTGTTATGTCTGTATTATTGTGAAAATTCAATAAACATAATAATATAAAAAAGTAGACATTCAATTTCAAGCAACATGACAAAACAACCATTCAACCCCAAAACACACACACCCACCCTCTCGGCACATTGTGTACCAGATGGAAGTCATCAACTTTTCCATTCGTGCATGCACAGTCACTTTCCCTGTCCAAGTATTTTGGAGATACATCATTTCAAACTCCAAATAATGCACTGCTACACTGTTGTCTTGTTGTCCGCGACATGTAACCCTTTCCTAAGAAATTCCAAATACCTTCGGAAATTGAGGCATATTGTTGTTGTTTTTTTCCCTGAAACAGAGGTGCTTTGTGTGTGTGAATGTTTTTCTTAGAACTTGCTGTCTTGGGGCAGAGCTGACCTATAAACCACGGTGTAACTAAAGGCTTCTGTGAGGCCCCTCGCTGCCCACTCACTGACAGAAGCCTGAACCTGACATCATCATACAAGCATGAGTCGGATAGTCTGGTTTTTCTTGATGCCAAAATCCTTTTATCTAACTGATGCTATATTTACATTCATACTTGGCACTTCCAGCATTATATACTATAGGGCGGTAATGGTACGCAAACATACTTGGGTTTTGAGGTCACAGTTTGGTACATCAGAGAGGGAAAACTAAATGTAACACTTCATCGTTTTTGAGGCTTGGTCTTTAATTAAAATCATTACAATTTTCTGAAGAAAAAAAAAGCGTAAACTATTACCAGCACATTACTATAATATCAAAGCAACAATTAATAACAGAACCTGAATTATTCACTTGTACTTTGTTTAGATATAAGGTCACACTGTATTTTGAGGGTCCGTTTGTTGAATGTAAGGCCCCGTTTACACTAGTGCGTTTTAGTTTTAAAACGGCGTTTTAGCATGAAAACGATCCGCGTCCACACTAGCGTTTCACCCAGCGTCTCTCAACAGATGTCCCTCCACACTACTCCACCAGAAACGTTCAACTATAAACAGGAAGCATGTGTCTCGCTCGGCATTTGGTTATTGTTAGTCAACAAACGCTGGTTGAGCGATGAACGTGATGGCAAAGAAAGCAAGAGAGGTCTTTTTGTGGACAGACGACGAGGTCGAGTTGTTACTTAAAGTAACAAATGAATATAAAACATGCATGGCTATCGAAAATACAGTGTTTACAGTGAAGGCTGGTCTGCCTGTGTCGTTATAGCCATGTGCGTAGACGAATAAGGGAAGGATACGCAATGACCCAAAAGCCCCATTCACGTAGCGGATCTCAGCAGCCACGCCTCTGTTTTCCCACATCCACACTGAGATGGAGCAGCAGCGTTTTAGAATGAAAACGAAAACGCTCCGTTTTCGCGGCTTAAAAACTCCGGGGTAGTGTGGACGGATGGCGTAACCGTACAAAACTTATGCGTTTAAAAACGAAAACGCACTAGTGTAAACGGGGCCTAAGTTACATTGCAACTAATTCTCATTAGATTATAAGTAGACTGTTAGGGTTGGGGTTTGGGGTAGGGTTAGTGTAAGTTAACATGTACTTGCAAAGTTTCTTATTGTCAGTTAAATGTCTGTTGAATGTCAGTATCAACAGATATTAAGTAGACAGTCTACTAATGCTCAGATGGACCATCGAAATAAATACCAGATATAATTCTCAGCCTTCACATTAAAAGGTAAACTTATTAGTTTTTACTCATTTAAATTAATTGAACATAAAACAATTAAGCTGTCTCCCAAAAAACTGAATTGGGAAAAGAATTGTGTTGTTTCAGCTCATTTTAAATAAGTACTTTGAACAAACAACAAACATCATTTTTGAGTGTACTTGTAAAATGCATTACTGTTTGAATTTTTTTTGTACTCTAATTTATCTGTTGAAGTGTAATAACTTGCACAACTCTTATCATAAGTGATTTTTTATGACACATTTATGTATACATTAATTTTCAACCTGCAAAAATCTTTTGAAAAAAAAAAGACCCTGCAGGGTTCAACACTAAGGATTTTTTCTACTGGCCCGATTTGAACAGTGGTTCAGATTTTTACTTGCCCTGCCAAAATTTTTCACTGGCCCCACCAAAAAAAAAAAAAAAAAGTTAATTGCTATTTCTTAGCCACATATTTTAAATAATGTGTCAAAAAAAAATTCTAAAAAAGTTAAGGAAAATCTGCAGGTATTTTATTGCAAAACAAAACTTGGCTGACTTAAAAATGACAGCAAAACATCACAAAACATTTTCTTTTAGCCTCATAATTTGATGTTGCCGTCATGTTGTCGTCTCTTCGCTGTGTTGGTTTTTACCAGATTCTGGGAAAAAATAACGTGCTCACAACAACCAATCAGATAAGGGGAACCAAAAAAGCAATATGGTATTTACGACTTCACAGAGAAGGTAGCGTTCAAATACTTGAAAGCACAAACTATTTCTTGATTTTAAGACTATATATGCATGCAATTGACAAATAGTCGTAGGCAAATTAAAATTTAGTGACAAGGCAGCACTCGCCTGATCGGGCCAGTAACAATTCTTTCTACTGTCCTGAGCATTTCTCACGCTGTCCCCGGGCCATCGGGCAGTCCTTATTGTTGAGCCCTGCCCTGTTTTCACTAAAAACATTTGAAAACTGACCTGCACTATCCACAATTGGTCTCTGACTGGTCTACTAGACCAGTGTTTCTCCACCACGTTCCTGGAGGGCCACCGGCTCTGCACATTTTCCGTGTCTCTTTAACCCTAAACCTAACCTTAACCCTAACACACCTGAAGCAAATCATCAGATCAGTAGCAAAGAGTGAAAGACCTGCAATGAGTGTGACAAAGGAGACATCTAAAACATGCAGTGTTGGTGGTCCTTGAGGAATGTGGTTGAGAAACAATGTTCTAGACTATATTGCTTATTGTTACCTCATTCGCCAAGCTCATCGCGTTTGACTATTACACAAGCGTTAGACTGCAAGTAATGCTGACAAAATATGCACATGTCCAGTGTGCATGAATAGACACATATCATGAATTTAATGTTGTATAGAGAGGATGGAGAAAAATAAAAATAAAAATCTAAAAAAAAAAAAAAAAAAAAATGCCTGTCTGGAAGAGTAGCAAAATTCTAAATTCTTCAAAATTTTAAATTCTTCAAAATTATAAATTATTCAAAATTATAAAATCTTAAATACCACTTTGAAACAAAAATGTGCTAGTGTAAATGGCACCTGTAGCTCAAAGGTTTTCAGCTTTATGGATAAAAACACTTGTGTGTTTCACAGAAGAGTGAAAGTCACACAGTTTTGGAATTACATTAGGACAAGTAAATGATTAACCTTTTCAATTATTTTGGTTGAAATGTTGGTATTAAATATGATGTGCATTATTCTTAAGGTGAACCACAACCACAGTGAAAAAAAAGCATCTATCAATTACTTTAACATTGTTTTTACTATTTTTTGAGTTGTATAGGGTGGCTGGTGGCTCAGTGGTCGCCTCACAGCAAGAAAGTCGCAGGTCTGAGTTCTGGCTGGACCAGTTTGCATGTTTGCATGGGTTTCCTCTGGGAGCTCTGGTTTCCCCCACAGTCCAAAGGTCCAAAGGTATGTGCTATATGTGAATTAAATAAGCTAAATTGCCCATAGTGTATGAATGTGTGTGTGAATGTGAGAGCGTATGGGTGTTTTCCAGTACTGGGTTGCAGCTGGATGGGCATCCGCTGTGTAAAACATATGCTGGAATAGTTGGTGGTTCATTCTGCTGTGGTAACCCATGATAAATAAGGGACTAAGCTGAAGGAAAATGAATGAACGAATGGAGTTTTATAACTTACTCTTGAAACATGCATCAACAAGATTCTAAATGCTACAATAAATACATTTTGATGTTCTTATTTGTAGATTTCTTTAAATATATATTTTCCTAAATGAAAGTGCATTCATTACACACTACCACACTGCCCTGCTGTTATACTGAGATGTGAACATAAAAAGTATGATGCATCATCCTCATTACTGTAAGCCACATAATCACATTGGGCTGGGACACTTTGAAGTGCCCTTGAAAATATCAGACCTTTACTTAGGGATTAAACAAAGCTGCACGACATCCAAAAAATATAACAATTAACATATTATCCCAGACTACACCCATATTGTCTGCAATTTGGGCAGGATTAGACATGATTAAATTTCTATAACAAAGCATTTAAAGGAATAAGTAACAATATTACTGACATTATTGGATTAATATCATTTATTGTGTTCTAAATGATGCCGTTTTCTCTGTAACATTAAAACAATTCAACCCAATTAAAACAATATTATTAGCACATAACTATCCATCTATTTCTAGATGTATTTAGGTTAATAGTAGGGCTTCACTGACTGAATTGGGTAAATCTCATCAAATTTATACAGTAGTCAACATTCAAAGTGAATTAACTATTGAACAGCACCCATTCTTGTCTTAGAATAATTTTGAAAAGGCGATGATCCACTCCAAATGCTGAATACTACTGTATATAAAGTACTGTGCAAAAGTCCTAAGCACTACACCAGCTTTGTTGGCCTAATACTTTTGCACAATGTATAATCAATCAATTTTACTCATTCAATATTAAAAACACAGGAAATATGTACAAAAACAACTACAGCACAATTCTTATTCAAGGAAAAGTCTTTGTTTAATGTGGATTCCCTTGACATCAATCCCAGCTTGAGCTTTTTTGTTCTAATTGTCCTGACATTTTAATAATGTGCTGTGTAATATCAGGCTTCTTTTAGCAAATTGCAGAGTGTCATATCTTTCTTTTTATGTCCAGATGATCTTATACAGCCTCTATAATATTCAGGTCTGGACTCCGTGGAGGCCATGTCATGACTGTCTGTGTTTTATCAGCTGCTTTCTTTCACCAAATAGGATTTCACTGCAATTAGCAGATAATTGTCATGCTGAAAATAAAAACTATTACCACTGAAGTTATTTCCAGAAGGTTTGTACTTTTCAACATTCACAATTCCATCAATTCAGACAATATTGCTAATAACACTGGTAGAAACGCAGCACAAACCAGGCCAAACAGCCTCTCTTCAGCATTGTCTTTCACGTCTTAAACAATCAATCCAAAATAATTCAAATTCTAACCAAACTCCTATACTAACAAACCATAAAGCAACTGAAAGATTATTTATTTAATCTGTAGGAATCTCAATTAACAAAGAAAAAAAATTGCCTATGTGGTTTTGTGGTAAAGGGTCACATATATCCATTATACCATCAGTAAAACAACAGATTTAGTGTTGACCTAAAACTTTTGCACAGTGCTGAATATTAAATGATGTTTACCAACTGTTGTAATTTTAAAACATACATTTTGTACTCTTAATTAATAGTTTGTTCCTTCCTTTTTCAGGTAACAGAGTCAGTGACACAAGAACTACACAGTAAGGAAACTTTTACTGACTTTTGCTTATTCAATATTAAAAACAAACAGAAAATATAAGAAATATGTACAAAAAACAACTACAGCACAATTCTTATTCAAGGAAAAGTCTTTGTTTAATGTGGATTCCCTTGACACCAATCCCTTGAGCTTTTTTGTTCTAATTGTCCTGACATTTTAATAACGTGCTGTGTAATATCAGGCTTCTTTTAGCAAATTGCAAAGTTCTTTAGGGTTAGAGTGTCATATCTTTCTTTTTATGTCCAGATGATCTTATACAGCCTCTATAATATTCAGGTCTGGACTCTGTGGAAGCCATTTCATGACTGTCTGTGTTTTATCAGCTGCTTTCTTTCACCAAATAGGATTTCACTGCAATTAGCAGATAATTATCATGCTGAAAATGAAAACTATTACCACTGAAGTCATTTCCAGAAGGTTTGTACTTTTTTAAACATTCAAAATTCCATCAATTCAGACAATATTGCTAACAACACTGGTAGGAATGCAGCACAAACCAGGACAAACAGCCTCCCTCCAGCATTGTCTTCAACATGTCTTAAACAAATGATTCATTCATTCATTTTCTTTTCGGCTTAGTCCCATTATTAATCTGGGGTCGCCACAACGGAATGAACCGCCAACTTATCCAGCATTTGTTTTACACAGCGGATGCCCTTCCAGCTGCAACCCATCTCTGGGAAACATCCATACACACTCATACACTACGGACAATTTAGCCTACCCAATTCACCTATGCCACATGTCTTTGGACTTGTGGGGGAAACCGGAGCACCCGGAGGAAACCCACGCAACCACGGGGAGAACATGCAAACTCCACACAGAAATACCAACTGACCCAGTCGAGGCTCGAACCAGCAACCTTCTTGCTGTGAGGCGAACGTGCTACTCACTACGCCACCGTGGCGCCCCTTAAACAATCAATACAAAATAATTCAAACACTAACCAAACCCCTATACTAACAAACCACACATCAACTGAAAGATTATTTATTTACTCTGTATGAATCTTAATTAAAAAGAAAAAAATACACCTATGCGGTTTTGTGGTAAGGGGTCACATATATCCATTATACCATCAGTAAAACAACAGATTTAATGTTGGCCTAAAAAATTTTGTACAGTGCTGAATATTAAATGATGTTTACCAACTGTTGTAATTTTAAAACATACTTTTTGTACTCATTATTAATAGTTTGTTCCTTCCTTTTTCAGGTAACAGAGTCGGTGACATAAGAACTACACAGGAAGGAAACTTTTAATGAGGATCTTTGCAAAATTGCTGGTTTAACACACCCCCCAAAGGGTTCTACCTCCAACCATCTGTTACAATGGGTCGGGGGAGTTTGAGGCCAGATCTGTCTGTTTCTATGGTAATGCGCCACCCTTTTACTTAAAGAGGCTGGGGGTTTCAAGTCCTGTATTTTTCACCTTGTAGCCGACAAGTACTTGTCAAACCACACTATCCACCCTTTAACTTTATTGAAATAGGAGATTCACCACCACCCCCATCCGTCATCTGTAACACAAGGGTGGAACAGCACAAAGTGCCCAACCCCCATACACTGGTTTGTACCCCAACCCCCAAATGGCTAAGCATTCATGTTGAAAATCCCCGCCAGACAGACACCATATCGTTTGCCTGGCCAACGGTCTTCGTTTCAGAGCTTAATGAGTATGTTGACACTCTTTTGTTATGTTAAAGGTATGTTTAACTTCAAGTTAAGTTATTTACTTGCCCTATTGACAAAATATATATTTTTATAATTGGAAAAACCAAGACAGGGCAGCTCAGTGACCACAACTTTACTACTCTAAAGACAGAAATACACTATAAAGCAAAATAAAATAAATTTATATCACTCTTACAGTTGACTAAATGAATAGTCCTGTTAGATTTACATTCTTATTTTAAAGATATTTCCCCATTGCTCTTTAATGGGAGAGACGATTTTTTTTCCAACACATTTTTAAACATATCAGTTTTAAAAACTCATTTTTGATGACTAATATTCTGTCCCTGCCATGATGACAGTATAATATTTTACTATTTATTTATATGCTAGTTATTTTGCAAGATACCATTATTAAGCTTAAAGAGCAATTTAAAGGCTTAAAGACTTAACTAGGCAGGTAAGGATAATTAGGCCTTAAGTCACAGGATAACAGTGGTTTAGTCTGTAGTCAATCTAAAAAATATATACTTGGGCTATGATGGCACAGTGGCTCAGTGGTTAGCATTGTCACCTCACAGCAGGAAAGTCGCTGGTTCGAGTCCCAGCTGGGTCAGCTAACATTTCTGTGTGGAGTTTGCATGTTCTCCCCGTGTTCGCATGGGTTTCTCCAGTTGCTCTTGTTTTACCCACAGTCCAAAGACATGCGCTATAGGTGAACTGAGTAAACTAAATTGGCCATAGTATATGTGTGTGAGTTAAAAGTTTATGGGTGTTATCCAGTACTTGCATTTATTCATTCATTAATTTTCATTCATAAATTTATTTTCAGCTTAGTCCCTGAAAAGAATACAAATTTCACAGGAGGGCTAAAAATTTTGCCTTGAGCTGTATATTTATAGTTCTAAATAAACACATTAGATATTTAGTTTGCCATTTAACGTAAATCCCCTGTTTAGTTACACCTCTCTTTGTTACAATCTAAACCAGTGCCAACCCTGTGTGTGTATTTAAAAGCTGAATGTGAAGATTATAAAGGAATTAAAACTTACATTTTGGCTTGTTCTTCACACAAAGGGATCTTCAAAATATCTCCTTGTGTTCTTCTGTGAAAATAAATAAATATATATTAATAAAGGTGCACAATAAGTCAAACAGACAAGTCGAGTTGTCTGATTTTGGTGTACATGCATTTACAAACATAAAGATAAGTGTGTATACTTAAATGTTTTGAAATATTTGGGAAAACCATGTTCGATCTTCATCCAGTGTAACAGACATTTTTATTTAAAAATGCAACGAACAGCATACCTTATCTGACATGTAGTCAATAAAATATTTAAATAAGTACAAGGAAACAAACTCAACTTTAATTTACTTTTTAACAAATAAAAACTTATTGCTAACAAGTGGGTAGAAGCTAGTGATTTGAAGGACAGTGGAAAGAATGAAGATTAGCATTAAATTCATGTACTATTTTGGGGTTGTCTTACGTCTTTAAATATGTCATAATATATGATTAAGTTTAGAAATATTACCTTTTTTTCTTTATAATTTTGTTCTCTATTATTACACAGAATCATATTGTCGCGCATGTCTTTTGTAAACCATCACAGCATGCACAGGATGTCAACAAGACATCAGATTGACTTGGTTTCAGGTTAACGTCAGAACCCAACATTAGGCTGATGTCAGTGTCCAACATTGCATTTTGGTTACTTCCCAACGCAACCTAAAAACAACAAAATATCAATGCCTACACTGTAAAAAATTATATGGTCAATTAATCACGACACCATACAATTTTAGTTCATTGTAACTTAATAAACTAAGTTAATCATGTTCTAACTTAATTTTATAAGTTACACAAGCTGTTTTAAATCAGTTTAACATAATATAAGTTCAATGGACTCATAAAGTTAATTTGATTCAGCTTAAAAATTTAAGGCAACTAGGATTTTTTTTACCGTGTAATGATGTTACAGCTTGGCATGTAGATGTTACCATTTTGACGTCAATCAGACGTTGGATTGTGGTAGCCATACATGACAAATAAATGTCAGCATTTGTCGTCAATATAACTTAAGTTTAAGATGTTGGCTCGATGTTGGTCACTTTTTAACACAGCCTGAAGTCAACAAAATATTAATGTCATTTCATGTTGTTATTGGACACCAAAATAACAGTACTGGCGATCTAAACGTAATCTAATATTAATGTCTTATGACATTGTGTGTCTGCTGGGATGGTAAAAGGTAATGACAGTCAACGTTAATGGAAGTTTATATAAGCATTAATAAGAAAAACAGTTCTTTATTTACAGATTTTTTTAACCTGTATTGTTCTGAATCCACATCCAGGTTTATTTACCATAATGGTGGTGTCAGCAATTGCGAACCGCAATGTCAAAGTCAGCAGTACTAAAAAACACACTATAAAAACACGATAATTAATTGAATAATTTATATTAAAAAAAATAAATAAATCATGAATTTCCTAAATTACAAACTGCTAAAACCTAAAAATCCAAGTGTTACGTCTGAGAGAACTGTAAATGATTTTATGTTACAGTAAAGGACGCAGTAGTAAGTCGAGCACAATTTAACGCTCAAACAGGTGGTAAACATTACAGCAGTTGGCACCTGATTCCACTTCCCTACAGAACTGTAAATTAAGCTCTAACAACTGTGTGTATGTTTATGGTATTAGTTAATTAACTAACACCGAATGAATGCAACTTAAGGAGTTATAGGCCATTTGTGTTTATTAAACAATAACCCCCCTCTGGAAAAACTAGCAGTGGAGGTTCACTTCAGGGTGCAAGTGATTAGATCCGCACATGTTTTGAATATGGAGGTCTGTTTTCTTGTCAAAAGCGTTGTGGGTAGCAGTAAAAATACCATGAAACAAACCACATTAGACGGTTGCATTTATCTGAATGGCAGGCTATCGGATTCTTCTAAGGCCCAGCACTATAAGAGATTTATTCAAAATACATTTTTAAATTTCTCTGCCAAAAAAATAAATAAATAAATGTTTCCGAATCTTCGGTGGACTTCTGCTGTTCTATATTTAACGAATGCATAGCGTATGGAATATTATGACAAAGGCTCAATACAAGGCTTGGAATTTGGTTTAGGGTTGGATTATGTCTTGAATGTTGTAGTTTGTGATGGAAAAATAGCTGTCTTATCATTCTGTGGCATAGAAATAGATTTCTACTGATTTTCTCCAAAGTAAAAGAAAAAAATAAATGCATTAAATGAATATATATACAGTATAGCTGTTCAGTAATGACATCAGCTTAGGCCAACTTGTAAATTCACTCAATTCCTTCATGCTCTCCCAACACAAATCGTTTAGGTTAACTTAATCATTTTTACAAATTTAAGAGGATTCGACATAAAATAATTAGGTTGTCTTTCAAAAACCTCAAGAATTGTGGTTCGTCAAGTAGTTTGAACAAGCAGCAGAAAATATAACATTTTTGAGTATACTTGAAGTGACATTTTGCTCAGCATAATTACATAAAACTAATCCTCAAAATATGAAAGTATGTTTAATTTGTTTTAAATCCAAAGTAAAAAAAAAACAATTAGCTGACTTTACTTTAAAATGTGAGTAAATCCATTGCCTTAAAAACCATTAAGTTAATGAATGAGCATAATTGTAAAAATTAAGTAAACTTAACAGTTGCAAGAATGGGTTTTCTAATTTTTTTAAGTAAAGTCAACTTCTAATCCTTTTTTTTACAGCCATTATTATTTGAAAATGCCACTCCCCTTTGAGTTTTAAGAACACTAATGGAAAAGCTCTCTATATATACACCACACACACAACAACAACAAGGATTATCTAATGCTTTCAGTACTAAGTATTTAAATAAGCCTGTCAACGCATATTATTCTATTCATTTCCACATAAGGCTTTATGTAGTTAACCTCCCATCCAACACTGCATGGAGGGTTCCACACAATTTATTCATGTTGTCCCAACACAAATCAATTAAGCTCACTTCATATTTTCTTTCTAATTTAAGTTGATTTAAGTTGATCTTAATCGGAATAAAACAATAATATGATTAAGGCATTTACATGAGTTGCTTCTTAAATGTTCTGTTCCCGTTTTACATGTTATAGCACATAATTATATTGACGTCATTGCATCACCGCGCTATCCAAATTTCCTACAGAGATTCATTTCATGACACTGAGTTTTATGTTTCGGATGTTTCATTTTTAATTTGCCGACTTTAACTGCAGTTTGGCACTTTCACTTTCATTCGAGAACATTTCATGCAAGGTCCCTTGACAAGGTATTGGATGCGAGTATTAACTGCTGGAGGAGTGTTGTTTTAATGTAATTTGATACTGCATGCTGTATGAGCAAAAACCCTCTACATTTAGCGATAAAGGTGTCTATAATCCCTCACTGACTGTAAGGCAAGGCAAGGCACGTTTATTTATATAGCACATTTCATACACAGTGGCAATTCAAAGTGCTTTACATAAACAGAAAAAAATTTAAGTATAAGAAAATAAAAACAAATAATAAAAAAAACAGATAAAAACATTAAAATAATAAAAAACAAGTTATAAAAGAATTAAAAAGAAAAAAGAAAAGACACAGTAGTGTGATCTGTCGGACGCTATTCTCTGTAGGTGCAGAGAATAGTGTCAAACAGCCATGTGTGTATAGACTATCCTGTCGCAAAATGTGGCGAAAATTAGTTTAGTTAAGGTGTTTAAATGTCTGTACTACACTTCAATAATACGACTAAAATAATTTGATTAATTTAATTTGATTTCTGTTTAGTTCGATTATAACTTTAGTAGGATTAAGGTCATCAAAAAAATGTAAATATATACATATTTGGTAGAATAAATAATTCAAATGAGCCGATGAATTCAGTCAACCTTATTATTGCCACATTGCTGACTAATGCAAAAACTAGACATGAAAACAGCATGCTGCAAGTTGCTTGTGGTCAAGCATTTCGAGAAGCTTTTCCCTCAGCTGGTAACAGAACTCACCCCTTGTGCAAACATGCCTGCCTTGTCACAGAATAGAATTACTGGCAATACTGCTTCTTAAAGAGTTTTTTCAGAACATACATTGCATTGTTATTAAAAAAAAAAACATTTATCAATGATCAATGATGGGTTATGTGTCAAATGTAACACTTCCCAAAACCTCCAAAACCAATTTCAATTGCAAATTGGATATATCTTTGAAATTTTACATGCTGCCATGGGAAAGATCACATTCCAAAAGAATCAGCATGCTAATTTTTACTGACGGACTACTAAACTAAACGAGCTGCACCTGGATTGAATTTCAAAAGAATGTCAGACAAAAACATGATAACAGCTCCATGGGAGAATCGAATTCCAGAGCTTCAGGCAGTGCAAACTTGCGAACATCTCTCACATTGCCTTACAAATGTAAATTGTTTGCATTTGTTCATCTGATTGGATGTTGATTTAGCCAGAAGCCACAGCTGGTTTGTCTAAAGTCTTTGCAATGGCACTAAAGTTAGAAGCATTGGGTCTTTATAAAGTTTTATAAGCCAGTATATGTCTAGCAAATCACACATACTAAACATGGCTCGTGTGTTGGTCTGTAAAAAACATACACAGAAAAGGAAGCCCCCCCTTAAAGCCTCATCCTGCGGAAAACGCAATGGAGGAAAGATATTTAATAACAACAACTTCCGAGCAGCGTGCTTGGCAGGAAAAAGGAAAGCTGTGGGTTAGTTATAATGAAATGTTACGTTCTGACAGTGCTTATATTTCTTTTTATGAGCAGAATTCAATGCCTGTAATATACCACTCTCAGAAATAAAGGCCAAAATCTGTCACTGGGGCAGTATGTTTTCAAAAGGTACATTAAAGGATCCGCACTGGTGCTTCAAATGTATATTAGCACCTAAAGGTCCCATATTGTACCCTAAACATGCATATTATTAGTACCTTAAAAGAACAGAAGTGTAACTTTTGAAAAGGTACTCCCCCAGGGCCACTTTTGTACCTTTATTTCTGACAGTACTTTCTTTTCTATATTAAAAAAGATCTTTTAAGGCCTTCAGAATGGGAGTTTAGACGTTCCTCAATCCAAACTTGTCTGTATGACTAGACAATAAATGTATTGTTTGTGCACTACATGCTTTGAGAAACTGAATGTCAGCATGACAGCATCAATCTGATAGAAAATTGTCACATTGAAACAAGTCTATCTAGTCAAGTTCTTTCATTGTCTGAGCCACAGTAAAGGAAGCAAAACATATAAAACAAAGCAAACTATAAAACATTACAGGAAAAAGGAAACATGACACACACACACAATAATTTAAAGACCCTTACATTAATAATGGTTCGTTAAAATGGCCAAATATAATTGGTCAACAAAATATGTGCTTTTAAGTGTTGTTACTGTTGTTGTTTTTTACCTGTAGTGTTATGGTAAAACGCATATAATCACCAAATTGCAGTCATGTACTACTTTTAACAATGGATGCATTTAAAATGGATGCAGAGAGAGAGAGAGATTTTTTATATTACTGTCATTACCTTTATCTTGTTTTATATTTTACAATTAATCTGTTTTTATTAATTTATTTTTATTTTTGTTAATCTATTTTTTATTTTATTTTCTCTCTTCTGTGTTTTCTCTGTTTTATATTCTATATTCATATTTGTTCATTACTGCCCTTTTGCACTGTCTTGTTTTTACGCAGTGACGCTGCACTGCTTTGGCAATACGAATGTACAGTTGTTTGTCATGCCAATAAAGCACCTAAAATGTGAACAAATGTAAAAAATACGATAAGAGATATTAATGTAATCATTTACTCACCCTGATGCCATTGCAAGCTTGTAACTTACTTTCTCACAAAAGATGCCCTAGTTGTCTAAACATTGTCCGTAATAATGTGAATAGTTAACACTATCTCTTGGCAATTTGTAACTTTAGTTTTAATTTGTATGTTTCGGTCCCTAATATTTAATCACATTTTGTTCTGATTACACCCCTACTTAGATTAGGTTTTGGATAGAGCCTTCATGCTTTCTTTGGTAAAATGTTTGTATCTATAGTATAGTTTGTATCTGAACCCTTTAACTTCCCCACCAAGAAAAAAATGTTTGGTTTGCATTTCTTTACTCCTAATGTTGCTAGTTAACACACTCAATCCATTTTGTTTCAACACATCCCATAATTTATAAAATATCAGCCTCTACCAAATGGTTTATGTATTGAATTATGGCAAAAGTACCGGAATTAATACATATACTATGAAAAATCTGAAAATATGAAGTGTAAG
The DNA here is from genome assembly GCA_903798035.1 of Danio albolineatus. Lineage (NCBI taxonomy): Eukaryota > Metazoa > Chordata > Actinopteri > Cypriniformes > Danionidae > Danio > Danio albolineatus. Next base: position 9,223,996 of record CAIGQQ010003610.1, on the reverse strand, counting down.
AGCAATTTATTTTTAAAAAATATTCAAAATAAAACATTTATGAATACTAAATGCCCTTTTTTTTGAAGTATACCATAAAATATTTCAGATTCTCATTTAACATGCTTTATTGTTTTGTTTTGATTTTTACAATAAAACCAAAATCAAGCGTAGTAGTGCAACAGGATTATGTTTGTTTGATTTTCTTTGTAAACCAACAATGCAGTGTGTGATATAAAACAGTCATTCTATAAATTACTTTAACAGTCTTTATTTAAAAGAGTAAAACATGGTCAACCGTTTGGTAGAGCATCAGTCAAAGGGTTAAAATGTATCCAATGTAATCACTGCATGTTTTAAGCTGAAGTTGCACTCTAAAAAGTTATTTTAGCTCATAAGGAGAATAAATTTAAGAGCTATTTAGAACCTATATAAAGAAGCTGTAATGGTTCTCCAGTCGTTTTCTGGAGTGGTTAAGGTGCTATAGTAGATAAATATAGCACTTTCACACTATAAAAGATGGTGCTTGATGGTGGTTCCCCTCTATCACAAGCAAAATAACCACTTTTAGTGATACGTAGCACCTACAGTACACTGTAAAACCCAACAGTCGACTTTATCAAATGAAATGTGTACTAAACTCAAATTTTACTGAAAGTTAATATACTCATTTGAAAAGAGTTTGAACTCAGTGTTGAAGGTAATTAAATATCTCAATATTTCAACTTAAATGGAGTAAGTTCACAGTACCTAGATTCGTTTTTTTAACTCAAATAGTAATCGGTTTCCTTAAAAGGTTTGAGTTGACTTAACTTATGAGGTTTTACAGTACTCAGTTGGTTTGAGTTCTCTTCATTTATTGGGTTTTACTGTGCACAAATTGCTTCATTTACTCAAATGGATTTAGTTCACAGTACTTATTAGGATTAGTTTTTGAACTTCAATGGTTTGTTGTAATCGGTTTCCTCAAATGGTTTGAGTTACCCTAACTTATTGGGTTTTACAGTGTCCATGGTTTTGTTTAGAGCTATATGTTTTTAAGAATGTACAATTATCTCTATTAACCATTTTAATGTAAATTCAGCAAACAGTTTTTTTACAATACCACTATAAATATATAAACAAAATGTATCTTTAAAAAACATGCATATGGATGGATAGACACTGATGTACTTTCATGTCGTGTGGAGAAGACTGATAAATGTTTTTTAAAGAAGAAAGAAGGGATGATTTTGAGTAAAGATTACCAAGACAATTCTTTATTTCAGTTGACTAGCTTAAACTGATAAATTGTTCACCTAAAGAATAATGTGCACAAGCAAAATAAACAATGTAAATTTAGATTTCACGCACACCTTAAAAACAATGAGTGTAGTTAACTTAAATTTTACTGAAAGTTAATACTACTCATTTGAAAAGAGTTTACTAAAAGAGTTGACTTAGTGTTTAAGGTAATGAGTTAATTAAATACCTCAACATTTTAACTTAAATGGAGTAAGTTCACAGTACCCATATAGATTAGTTTCTTTTAACTCAAATGGTTTGTAGCAATTGTTTTCCTTAAATGGTTTGAGTTCTCTTCATTTATTGGGTTTTTTGTGTGCACAAATTGCTGTTTTCTCAAATGGATTAAGCTCACAGTACTCATTAGGATTAGTTTTTGAACTTAAACGGTTTGTTGTAATCGGTTTCCTCAAACGGTTTGAGTTACCCTAACTTATTGGGTTTTAAAGAATACTATAGAACATTAACCACCCCAAAGAACTGCGTGAAAACATTTATCACCCTTCTCCACACAACATGAAAGTACATCAGTGTCTATCCATCCCTATGCATGTTTTTTAAAGAAGAAAGAAGAGATGATTTTGAGTAAAGTATATCAAAACAATTCTTTATTTCAATTGACTAGCTTAAACTGCTAAATTGTTCGCCTAAAGAGCAAAATAAACATTGTAAATTTAGATTTCACGCACACCTTAAAAACAAGTGGGCTATCAGTCTACCAGTCCATCTCTATGATTTTTAAAGAAATTAAACATTTAAAAATAAACTTATAATTATGTTGAACAAACAGCATTTTGGGTTTTAGAACTACGTATTTTATTCATTAGCCTATATATTTAAGAAAAATAATAACGTTATGGGGTGCAAATCAATGATGTGACAGTACAATATGACTAAAACAAATCATATAAAAAAGGATGATCAGATTTCATACTCCGGCTTTGAGAAAGGGGGTGGGGAGCGGAGGCGGGAGGAGCAGCAGTACATTGGTAAACCCTCTCTTTGTCCTCTCGCTATATGAACCCCGACGGCGCACGGGGAGGAGAAAAAACGACCCACATGCTGCCATACTCCGAATGGGTTAATGAAGAGCGTGTCTTTCATCGTCAAAGATAGCTGAGAAATGTGGTGATATTAAACGCACCAGAGCAAACTCTAGGACGTAGCTGAGGAAAAGAGTGGAAATCTACTCAACGAGGTATGTTTTTCCCGCTTTACAACTGACTGAAAATCGCCAGGGACGCGACCAACGGATTTTTTGGTGACATTTCGCGCTCGTACACCAAAATAACAATTTTTCTGTTTTGTTTAATGTTCTGTGTTAAGTTTTTACTCGTATTTATTTCCACAAACTACGCAGTAACAGTTGAGACAGTGCCTTTAAGTTGTTTTATAAGGAACTGTCGCGTCTTTCTTGCGTCAGACGGAGAACAATAGTAAACTTGTACGCTTCGCGCAGCTGGATGGGACATTTTCTAGAAATATGGAGGGATAACAGACAAACCTTGCATAACTGTGTGATGAAACGCATCTTTGCTAGCAATTAAGTCGTTATCAGGCTCCTCTGTTAAGTAAGTGGCGCTGAACAGCCACGCTGCTCTTCGGAATGTTGGCTTTTTTTCCCTAGGAGCGAAAGAATCGCCCTGCAGGTAAAAGCGCGCCACCGATCCACATCGACACGTTGTGTTTGAGTTTAGTGGTTATCGAAATATTTAGTTTTTCCTTCCTAGAAGTTCCAGATACTATTTTATGGTTTATTTTTGCCCGTATTATTCACTTAAACTAAATATTGGTCAAGTATTTGAATTAGATTTTTTGGGGGGAGTTCGTTATCCCCAAACCTGTATACTGAAATTTTTTTTAACCCATTAGACTTTATATTAACTGTTTATGTGAATTATAATTTTTTTAAATGTTATTGGTAGTTTTCAGCTTATTATTATACTGGAACGTTACAGGGGTGGATTTAACCAATAAGCGAGGTAAGTAGCTGTTTAGGGCCTCGGGAAATATGGGGACCCCCAATAAGTACCTAGAAGATTCTATAAATGATAACATAGTTTTCTATCAGGTTTTGGTGAGGATTTAACAGGATTTAACAAATACAATTATGCAATTATTGTCCCCCTCCCTGAATCATGGATCAGCCCAGCAGTCAATTCAGGTTTACTTAAAATAAATAAATAATAATAATAATTGCTTTGTTTGTGAATTATTAGTGTGTGTATATGTCTGTATGTGTATATATATGTATGTATGTGTGTGTGTATGTGTGTATATATATATATATATATATATATATATATATATACACACACACACACACAAATAATTTTAAATAAAATATTATTAATGATTTATTGTTAACGTTTAAATAACTACTGTTTTCATTGAGAAAAATGGGTGTTGGTTTATTAGCAATCATAATATCGCTTACTTTTTTATAGGCATAAATCCACCCCAACCTATAAGTAGGCATGGGCCGGTATAAGATTCTGACGGTATGATAACCTTGGATAAAAATATCACGGTTTCACAGTATTGTGTTTACTGCTTTAAAATATATTCTTTTTAAGTGTCTGGCTAAAAAATAAAACCTCTTTCCCCTTTGAACACAATACATTTTTATTTTGAGAAACATTTAAAATATTTTGGAGCAGTAAACATGTCAGGCTAAATAATTCAAGTGAATTACTGACTTCTGCTGTCTTCATTTGTTTCAAGAACACAAATGTCTTTGCAATTTACACTTAAACTTTTACACATACCTTAGGAACAGTATAGCTGAAAATTTTGGCGGTATGAAAACCTTAACTTTTCTATACAGCGGTATACCTTGAAAACAGTTATCGTCCCATGCCTACCTATAAGTATATTGCACACTTACCCTCACTTAAGTTCATAAAATATTTTTGATAGTTGGTATTATTTTTAAATCTGTGGTTATTTAGTCAATGTTTTAAAAGGCAAAACCTTTTTTTATTTAGCAATTCCAAAAGCCAAATAAGTGTGACTCTGCATCAAAAAAAATGATGATGCTTTGGGGTAAGTTCCAGTCTCCTGTCCTTCCCCCAGAGCTGAAGGAATCTGGATTGGAACGATAACTACTTTCTCAGATGGCTCCACAAAGCCACTCTGTTCTCTCTCTCTCTCTCCTGAAGTTAATGTCTGACGTGGTAATGGTTGCTCTGTGTGGCGTTGCTTGACTTAAGAGGAGGTCAGGGTTAGGTTTGAGGTATTTCTGAGGGTCTCCCAGTCTCTGGACAACTTTTAAGGGATAGTTCATACATTTATGTGGTTCCCTTATTTATTTTTTCTCAGTGGGAATGCTGGTATCATTACAATGGAGGTTAATAGGGTCCAATATTGTTGATTTTTTTTCCCCAAAAGTTTAGAATGATTTTGTGATTTAGTTCCATTCTGAGTTATACATGTTTTCAATATATTTTTTATATATGTACACTATACTGAATTTACATTTTAAAGTATGTACCTAGTAATCATACGTGGCATATCAAAGGAGTATGCACTTTGTTTTAAGATCACACCTTCAAAAGATCTCTAAACTAGATGTTTTGACTGTAGATTCAGTTTGGAGCCTTGCTGATGTGTAATTTGAGGGCCAACTGGGCACCAGCTGTAGAATGTTGCAACCACACGATTGTACTGCTGCTGGCAATCGGATATGGCTCCTTTGTAGAATACAAATTACAGTGATTTGATGACTTTAAATGGTACTTGCAGTCTCTGTTCTTTTACCACAACAGCGTGGCCCTCACTTCATGCAACTGTCTCTAATAAACCCTTGGTCAGAAGTTGTGGCCATTGGCAGCTCGTCACCACCGGCTCCTTTGAGCTTTATTGGGCTTGGGCTGGAGTGTGAATCCAGGTTAACACAATTCTGGGATAAGTGTTTATATTAAGTAATTAAAGATGTAAATTAGGCCTCGTTGTTGTTTTTTTTCCTCGCTCTAGTTGACTTACTGCTTGGAAATTTGCATTTGAGAGTTTGACATGTCACACTTAAATGTTGTGACATGTATAGTAGTGTATTTTTAAAGGGATAGTTCACAAAAAGAGAAATGTCATTGTTCACCTTTGACTTGTTCCAAACTAATTTGTTTTTTTTGTTTTTGTTGAACATAAGACGTTTTGAACAATGTTTAAGACCTGTAAACATTGACTTCCACAGTATTTGTTTTTCTTAATATGGAAGTTAACAGAACAACAAGTCTCAAACTGGTTTGGAGCAAGTCAAGAGTGAGTAAATCATGACAGAATTTTAATTTGTGGGTCAATTTACCATTTAACTAAAATCCATAAATTCTCTTGGTTTTGAAAATCCACATCCAGTAATCAAAGTCATGGAAAACCAGTGGTCAATAAATAGTTGGAACCCTAGAGAATCATTGAAAAATCAAGTCACATTCATGCCTGAAGCGTCTTTCGTTTACTTGGAGCCGGTGAGGATTGCACAGTTTGATTAGACCTGTGGATGACCCCATCCTTTTTCTACATTTTAAGCACTTGGACTCCAGTTTGTGACCAAACCGTGTTCAACTGGTTGCCTGTTTTGAGTTTACTTTCTTAGAGCTGCCAAATCCACAGTGACTTTTTGGACCTAGGCTTGCAAAGTAATTTATTTTGTGTGTCTCATGTCTACATCAAACATGGGCTCCATTTGCTCAAAAAAAGAGCAACTGACTGTTTTAATAAGTTGGTGTTATTCACCAGGGGTCTCATCACACAAAGGTGGTAAATGCCTCATGTAAGTGCTATATCCCCCTTTTTTGTTTTAGTCTCGTCAAAATGTTATTATCTTGCAATTTATTATTTATTTTAATTAATGAAACGCTATTATACAAAGTGAGATGATTTTAACTACAGAACTTGCCAAAAGCTGAATGTTATGAAAGTCTGTTAGAAAAAGTACTTTTAGCTCCATCTAGTGGATTAATTCGGGTTCTAACTTTTCCTTATGTGGGAAAATAAAGCAGATGTTTCAGACTGTCACAACATTTTGCGAAGACATGCATGGAATCGTGAAATTTATTTTGTTTGTAAATTAAAAAAGTTTTCTTTATTATTAAATCAAAATGGTGATACTACTCTTGTCAGGCGTTAAGTAGGAAGGTAGGCTATTTTCATGTCATTTATACTCTGTTTTAATAGTGTGTAATTTAAATGAATGTGTTGATGTTTCCAATTATACTAATAGTTAATATCTTGTTTTCATCCAGGACTGAGACGGTGGTACTTCTTGAAGCACCATGAGCTGGAGTTTCCTTACGCGATTGTTGGATGAAATCTCCAACCACTCCACCTTCGTGGGCAAGATATGGCTAACGTTATTCATCATCTTCCGCATTGTTTTGACTGTGGTGGGGGGAGAATCGATATACTACGATGAACAGAGCAAATTTGTGTGTAATACCCAGCAACCTGGTTGCGAGAACGTTTGCTATGATGCATTTGCACCCCTCTCTCACGTCCGATTCTGGGTTTTCCAGATCATTTTGATCACAACGCCCACTATCATGTACTTGGGATTTGCTATGCACAAGATCGCTCGATCAAACGATGTGGAGTACAGGCCAGTGAACAGAAAACGCATGCCAATGATCAACCGTGGAGCCAACCGTGATTATGAGGAGGCCGAAGACAACGGCGAGGAAGATCCAATGATCATGGAGGAGATCCTGCCTGAGAAAGAAAAGGCACCAGAGAAGTCTGCTGTTAAACATGACGGCCGGCGGAGAATAAAGCGAGACGGGCTCATGAAGGTGTACATCCTGCAACTTCTGTCGAGGATTATTTTCGAGGTGGGCTTTCTCTTTGGCCAATACATCCTGTACGGATTTGAGGTCGCCCCATCATACGTGTGCACTCGCAGTCCCTGCCCGCACACCGTAGACTGCTTTGTGTCACGTCCGACAGAGAAAACCATCTTTCTGCTGATTATGTATGCCGTGAGCTGTCTCTGCTTGTCTCTCACTGTGCTGGAGATTCTTCATTTGGGCCTCAGTGGAATCCGTGATGCTTTTCGACGACGCGCACGCCATCAAAGTGTTCAGCGCCCACGTGCTGCCATATGCAGACAGGTGCCCACTGCCCCGCCAGGGTACCACACTGCCCTGAAAAAAGACAAGCTGTCCATGGGAATGAAACCAGAGTATAACTTGGACTCCGGTCGGGAGTCTTTTGGTGACGAGTCGTCATCGCGAGACATTGACCGCTTGCGCAGACATCTGAAACTGGCCCAGCAGCATTTGGATTTGGCCTACCAGAATGGTGAGAGCAGTCCTTCACGCAGCAGCAGCCCAGAGTCCAACGGCACCGCTGTCGAGCAGAACAGGCTTAACTTTGCTCAGGAGAAGCAGGGGAGCAAATGTGAAAAAGGTAAAAATGATAAATATAGGAGTCACACACACACACAAGCATGTATGCATACAGTTGAAGACAAAGTCATTACCCCTCCTGTGGAATTTAAATTAAAACAGAAGATTTTTATTTAGTAGTTTTAATAACCTATTTTTTTTGTGGGCGACTTGGTGGCACAGTAGTTAGAACTGTCACCTTACAGCAGGAACGTCGCTGGTTTGAGTCCCAGCTAGGCCAGTTGGCATTTCTGTGTTCTGTGTTCATTCAGTTTGCATGTTCTCCCCGTGTTAGTGTGGGTTTCCTCTGGGTGCTCCGGTTTCCCCACAGTCGAAAGACATGGGCTATAGGTGAACTGAATAAACTAAATTGGCCGTAGTGTATGTTTGTGCATGTGAGCATGGATGTTTTCTTAGGATTGGGTTGCAGCTGGAAGGGCATCTGCTGTGTAAAACACAGGCTGGATAAGTTGGCAGTTCATTCCGCTGTGGTGACCCCTTATGAATAAAGGGAAATTAATTTATTTTGTCTTTGCCATGGCAGTATATCATATTTTGTGAGTTATTTTGTATCATAGTAGCATTCAACTTAAACTAGGTTAATTAGGCTATCTAGTCATGTTAATTGGTCAATTAGACAACAGTGGTAGTCAGTCTGTGGTATAAAGCTAAAGGGGGCTAATAATATAGATATTTTTTTTATTCTAAACTAAAGAAGTCAGATTTTCTCTAAAAATAGCACTTTTTTCACAGGAAGGCTAATAATTTTGTCTTCAAGAGTTCGTATGCAAGTGAAATCATTTTGTTTTAATTTTTTTTGTGTGTGTGTGATGGAAAAGTGATATTTACCAGATTTAATCTTCAGTATCATGTGATCCTTAAAAAGTCTTCTAATGTGCTGATTTAGTGTTTTAAATATAAATTATTATCCATTTAAAAAGGCTGAGTGCATAATGTTTTTTTTGTTTAGTTTTTTTTGGTAGAGATTGAATGTGTCACTAAGGTTCTGTTAAGTGTTAAGATGTATTTTTGTTAATATGATCACAGCTGCACTATGCTAATAACAGGTCTGACCAGGGTTACACATTTTTGCCAGCAATTTGCCACTTCTAGTGGTAGCATAAAACCTATTTGATCTGATGGTATTAGGGTCTCATTACTTGTATGTTTCCAAATTGGCACCTACACTCCATGA
>CAIGQQ010003610.1:9201952-9214761 GCA_903798035.1 Danio albolineatus | reverse complement strand
ATATGGTTTGTTAGGTAAGCTTTAATGTCTTTGCATAATCAATATATCGTGTCTTATGTGATTCCCTTTTTTTTACTTCTCAAAACAAACCAAACTGTACATAAATGAAGATATTTATAAGATATATATTTTTGGAATGCAAAATACATGATGGGACATTACTTTGAAATGTAATTGTTCTGCCCTCACTCCCGTGTCTCTCGTCTTAAAGTTAGACAGACAGATAAACTCTTTCCAACACATGAGATGGTGGGAGAATGCTGCTTTATTCCATGCCACATTGAGTATGTTGAAAGAGTGAGACTATGTAAAAAGATGTACATACAACAAGCTATAGTTATCTATGTACATAACATTAATATCTGAGCTAAAATATAAATACAAACAGATAATAAACTTACAGACAATGCTTCTACAGATGATCAAAGGATGAGCTGATTGTAAGTCTCTTTTTGTAAGGTGTTCTTTTTAAATGAAGCAATTAACTGATTCAAGCTGTCAGAATGTTTCATGGCAACAACAATTTTAAAGAATCTAAATGACTAGGCATTAACGTATGGTTTCTAAATATTAATATTTAGTACAGTGGTTCTCAAATTTTTTCACCAAGTACCACCTCAGAAAATAATTGTCTCTCCAAGTACCACCATAATGACCAGTATTAAAATACAGTAGCGTAGTAGGCGTAACTAAGCAGCTGCAGCAATGCACAGTTCAAAAACAAGGCAGATTAATTCTTAATATTATGAATCTTTATTATTGTCAGCCACTTTAAACAGTCTAAATAGTTTAAACATTAACACGGTGCTGTGCTTACAGGTAAAAAAATATATAAAATGTCGACATTTAAATTAAAATGTGCTTTTTAAATTTATTAAAAATGGCACCGTACTTAACATGTAAAAAAAAAAAAAACACTAAAAAGTATGATCATAAAGTAGCCTATTCATAAGTTCCTTGCACCTCATAAATATAGGCTCTATGTCATATATTGCATGTATATTTGACTTATTTGTATGTATTTTAAATCCAAACTTGTATTTTAAATATAGGAGTTGATTTAGAAATTTAAATTAGAAATTCGATCTGCTTACTGCGCCTTAGAGTAGGCTTTGTGTGTCAGAAAAGACTATACCTGTCAACGTTGGGATATAAACATGCGAGATACGCCCCCAACAACCATTACAAATATGGGGAGGAAATTTGCTTCAAATGATAGAATACATAAAAAAGTTAGAAAATTGAAAATAAAAGGTTTAGCCTATTAAAATTAATTTACTGATCAAATCGGTGTTATCGTACGCGTCAAAGTGTTGAAGGTGTGTTCTTTTTTAACTTGAATTATTCATCGATTCCTCCGAGTACCACTAGAAAAAAGCCTGCGTGACACTATATTTAATACATGTATTAATAATACACATACCACAGTCTGAGAACCACTGATTTAGTAGATGATCCAGCACAGTAACTATTAATGTTTTGAAGCATTTAAAAAAGAGGGGGGGGGGGGGGGGGGGGTGTTAAATGCTGCTAAAACACTAAATTAGTTTTATGTTTAATGCATTCACTTTGATTTTAATGTTCACATTAAAATGACCTTCACAACTTGCTAGTTTCTCTGTGTAAGTAAAATGTTTTATATGTTTACATTTCTCAAACAAAGGAGTTCAATGGATAAATGATGTTATTGAGCAACTGAACGCTTAATTCAAAAACTGACACGTGTCTGTTTGACACATGTCTATCCACTAGCCACTACAACCATCTTAATGTCTCTCTTGTACAAAAGAATCTGAGGTAGATTTTACTAGATATGGTTTGTTAGGTAAGCTTTATTGTCTTTGCATAATCAATATATCGTGTCTTATGTGATTCCCTTTTGCTCTTGGTTGTTATTAATTGTATAACTAGTTTTATAACAATATGTAACCGATTGTATAACTTAGCTTTGTCACATTTGCTTCTCATAAGCATCAGTGCAAGGTTTGCATAATTGGACAGGAGGGATGTTTTGATACAGTATTTGTTGAAGTGTGGAAAAATGTTTGAGACATATTTAGTGTTATATTATTTGTAATACGGTAAAAAGAATTATCTATATAACAAATTTATCTTAGTCCAGAGTCTATATCATTAACACTTAATGACTATCATAAATTTTACAACTAAAGATAACCTGTGACTCTTATGTGACACTGTTATGTGTTCGATTATTAGATTAGCTGTGGTTATAAAGAGCCTTGAGCACTGTATTCCTTTCCAACACTCTCACGATGAAGTTTCTGGAGGGATTTCTTTCTCTAGGTGCGTTGGCTATTTTCTGGAGCTGCAGTAATGCAAATGAACAGGAGTTCATGCTACTTGCAGGCCCTCTGACCACCAGCCAGACTTTACATTTAGAGGAAGAAAATGCATTTAACTGTGGAGGTCCACTGCCACAGCAATCCAAAGACGACTTCTTGTACCTTCAAAGAAGAGGAGTGACGCACTTTAAAGTTCCCTTGTCTTGGTCTCATATTCTCCCAACAGGTGATGCCAACCAGCCACATGAAGAGACTGTGACGTGCTTAAAGACGCTTGTGCAACAGCTGACTGAATCAGGCATCAAACCTCTGCTGGTTCTCCATCGTTCTGCAGTACCAGAAGTCTTCAGAGCCAAGTATGGAGGCTGGGAGAATCCACTGCTAGTGCAGATGTTTGAGCAGTATGCAGGATTTGTGTTCAGTACATTTAGCGATCATGTAGACACGTTCGTCACATTCAGTCACCTGCATGAGCTACAAGATAGACAGCTTCAAAATGCTCTCCAGTCCCATGAAAATGCTTACAACGTCTGTCATCAAAGGTTTACAGGTAAGACCTGAGCTTTATTTATTTACTTTATTATCTACACAAAACAGTTAAATGTTGTCAAATGATAACTCTCTGTAATAGAAGCCAGATGTAACAGTACTTCAATTAACCCAATGTAATAAAAAAAACACACATTATCAAGAAAATATTGACATCAATTCCCCAATTAGTGTCACTTTTTTTTTTTTTTTTTGCAATAAGCATTTGGGGTTTGGTATTCGGGTGGTTCGAAAGACCCACCCCCCCACTGACAAAGTCCAGAATTTGGCTCTTATATGAGCTCATTTGTCCTATTTTCGGCAATATGCCATCACAATTTGTGAAAATAACCGATAGAAGAAGGCTTTAAGACAAGTTACATTTTTAATTACTCAAATCTACAAATTCTGACTGAGGAAATGAGCTGGTCAGTTTGTCGTTTACAGACAGTCTACAGTTTTTAATATGTTTTTTAGTAAGTTTTAAATACGTTTTACCATAATTTTTTTTTTAATTATGATGCATGATAATAAATTTGTATTTTACAAATAGGCATTTTTTAAACTTTAATAAAATGTATTAAAATTCTAAGCTAAGTGAGCTAAGTGAATTCTAAGTGAGCTCCACTTTTTGAGAAAAAAAAGAACCACCCCTTTCAATAGGCTGGCTAAGGACCTGCTATGGCCAATTTAGTTTATTCAATTCGCTTTTACCGCATGTCTTTGGACTGTGGGGGAAACCGAAGCACCCAGAGGGAACCCACAGCAACACGGGGAAAACATGTACAATCCACACAGAAATACTAACTGGCCCAGCCAGGACACGAACCAGCAACCTTCTTGCTGTGAGGAAACAGTGCTAAGCATTGAACCACTGTGCCACTCAATATTATGTCCGTTGAACAAAATAACTTTTGAATATTTCAGTATATGGTATAAAAAGCATATGAAAGTGAAAACTGTAACAAAGACCAGCCAATAAGAGCTTAAATGATGGTGTTGCAAGTATTGGATATTTTTGTGTAATTTTTTTCATTGGATTATGTACTTCGATTATGTATTCCAATATTTATTTCAAAAATATTTTTTTTTAAATTTCACCAGGGATAAATAAAATAACCCTGAAGTGCCTACATCCTTGGTAGCACATCTGATTCCCAATGTGGAAATAGTGCTTCAAATCTTGCTTCGAGTGTAGAAATTAGAAATGTAGTAGTGACAATAGCTGTTTCCATCCAAAGATGCAAATTAAATTTATGTGCACAACTGGAATATCGCATATAAAGATGTGCAAATAAATCAGCCTAATGAGTCAAAGAAAACAAAATCGTCACTTCCTGATTAACTGGCGCCAAATATTAAATTTAAAATGGAATTTATTGAGGTGGGAGAAGCTGCGTCAATCTTTTCTTTATTTTATAAGAAGACAATGCAGACACTCAATGAACACATGGTGGCGTTTGAAGGTGTGAGACACAGAGCAAAGATGCTTTTGACACTTCTGGAGGTAATTAGTAATATCATAACACTAAAACTGAGATGGTTAAGGCATTTTAGAATGACCAAAACAACATTTCAGATGTTTTACAATGTGCTCATCCTGCTGGTTTGTCCATTTACACACATTTTTATTATCACATGATCTCTTATTACAAAATAACATTTATTTTTTTAATGCGTATACTGGAATTTGTTTGGTAAAAGTGTTTCCATCGTAGTTTATGCACATCTTTTCTTATTGGAGAAAAGGTTTATAAGTTATACACATACGTTTTTTATGCACATTTTCAAATTTGATGCGCATCTTGGCATTTCCATCAACCATTTTTTATGTGCATATCCAAAATGTGCATAAAAATATGTGGATGGAAACAAAGCTATTGGTACCATGTCCCGGGCGAGGATGAGATTTAAGTGTGAGTGCAATGAGCCAGCCAGTAAGATCTATGAAAGGCCTAGGCCTTTAGAGGCTAACGCTGTTGGTGGCATCCTTGTTAGCCTATGTTAGAAGTCCTGGTTCAAAACCTGCTCAGTGTAGAATGATTAGAACTGCTATCACGGCTGCATTTTTGTCAAGGACCCATGATTGAGGTTTAGCAGCAAGTGTTCACTTCAAGAGTAATCACTTGTATTGTGAGTAGACCTGGATGAGATACACAAAATTATTTATAGTCTATAAAAAATGAATAGGCTAAATCAATACAGGCATTTCAAAATATGTATATTATTATTAAGTTCAAAGTGACAGATTTGATTGACCCATAGACTCCAATAGCTTAGTTATTTGTACAACTAGGCTGTTACTTATGATGTCTATTTGGTTTTCAGGCCTTCGTTTATCTCTTGGAATCAGAGCCAGTGATGTTACTTCCATTTATCCAATGGGGTCCAAAATCATGGTAAAAGCTAAATATGAATATCATATTGTTGGTTAATAGGTAATATTGTGTAATTGAACACATGCTTACACTTATCGCACTTTCAGACACATGTGGATTTCCTCTCGGTGCACATGCAGCTCAGCTGCAAATTGCAGACAGCACTTACTGAGGAATTGAGGAAGGTACAGGTAAGTGGCTTATCTGGCTCAAGATATAATTTTTATATAGACATAATCTTCACAATAAACCAGCCAAGTAATTAGCCGTAATCTTTCATAAGACTTCTCAGCTGGTTTTTAATACTGAAACACTGCTTAAATTGCTTTGTGACATTTTTCAAGAACACTGAAAAGACATTTGATAATCTTTGCAGATTGTCAGCGGTCAGAAGTCCCTCCTTATTTATCAGCTGACAGTGAATGATTGTGATGGATATGAACATGATTTCCAGCCACTTACTGGAATTCTTAAAGGTAAATGTGAACACAAGTCTAAGATGCTGTTCATGAAATTAAATTACCAGTTACTAACCTAATTTTATTAATGTTAGTTTTACAGAACAAAAACCATCATATCCTAGGCTGTGACATCACACATGTTTTTGAGAAGCTAGGCCATGAAGAAACACTCAGGTAAGACTGAGGTGAAAAACAACATGTAGTGAACAACTGTTTTTAAGTCAGTTTAATGATTGTTTTTGTTTAGTCTGCAGAAGGAGAACACTAAAACTGTCATGCATCAGAAATCAGCTTCTGCATTCTCATATCAGAAGGTTTGGGAGAAATTCAGAAGTCAGACTGAATCTGAGCGGGATCAGTTCCTCAGTGGCTCCTTCCCAGTTGATTTTCAATGGTCCGTCTCCAGTGAGAGTTTCAAAGTGGAAGGTGGATCAGCAGAACATGGGAAGGGTGAGACCATATGGGACCGTTTTAACTACGAGGCTGGGGTCAAGGAATCCGTTTTGGGCTGTGATAGTTATCACAAGGTGGACTATGATGTGTATCTGCTTAGGGGCATGATGGCACCAAATTATCAGTTCTCAATTTCCTGGGCTCGCATTTTCCCCACTGGACGCAAAGAAAGTTTTGTTGAGAAGGGGGCTGCTTATTATGACAAGATGATTAATACACTCCTGCAATCAGGAATCGAGCCCACTGTTACCCTGCATCACTGGGACCTTCCCCAAGCTCTACAGGAATCGGGTGGCTGGACTGATCACTCCATTGTCGAAGCCTTTAAAGAATTTTCTGACTTCTGCTTCTCTCGTTATGGAGACAGAGTGAAAACATGGATCACCTTTGGCAGTCCCTGGGTAGTGAGCAATTTGGGATATGGAACAGGGGAATATCCTCCGAGCATTAAAGACCCAGTAACAGCCTCTTACAAGGTGTGTATGCTAACCTAAGGGTGCTTTCACACTAGCACCTTTGTTCTGCACCAGGGTTCGTTTGACGTCAGAGTTTGGTACGTGTAGCTAGTATGAACGCCGTCTTTTCTGTACTCAGATGTGCACCTGTGAACCAGTCCGCATGAAAGAGGTGGTCTGGGGTATAGTTCACATCTGATATAAAAGCAATCGAACCTAATAATGGAAGTGAACTGCCAACTGTGCAACAAACTTTAGTTTTTGTAATGTAAAGTTTGGGGGGGACACGGTGGCGCAGTAGGTAGTGCTGTCGCCTCATAGCAGGAAGGTCGCTGGTTCGAACCTCAGCTGGGTCAGTTGGCATTTCTGTGTGGAGTTTGCATGTTCTCCCCATGTTCGCGTGGGTTTCCTCCAGGTGCTCCGGTTTCCCCTACAGTCCAAAGATATGCGGTACAGGTGAATTGGGTAAGCTAAATTGTCCGTAGTGTATGAGTGTGAATGAGAATGCATGGATGTTTCCCAGAGGTGGGCTGCAGCAGGAAGGGCATCTGCTGCGTAAAACAAATGCTGGATAAGTTGGCGGTTCATTCCGCTGTGGCGACCCCGGATTAATAAAGGGACTAAGCCGAAAAGAAAATGAATAAATGAATGAATGTAAATTTTTGGGTAAGTGAATGGGAGGTTCACCTACCCAAATGTACAACAAACTTTAGTTTTCATAATGTTAATATTTGGGTAGATGATGCCTATGTATCACTTCCCTTGGCAACAAGCGGGACTGACCCAGTTCTTACACATTGATAATGTTTGCTTGTCTTCTCCAAAAATTACTTCTGCGGACATTGCGTGATGTTTTGAATGTTTTTTTTTATATTCTTGCGCAGATAGACTCAAGTAGCTGTCTGTATTTTGGTAACAAAACTAAAGGATTCAGTAAAAGCAAAATGGCTGTGATATGCGTACGTCTTTCTATTTTGGCGCCTTCGCTTTCATTGCCGTCATCTAGCAACAGCTGTACACACGTTTGATGACACAAGCATACCAGGGTTCATGGGGAAAAAAAAAGATAGTGTGAACATAAACCAGCCTAGAATGTGGATAGAGAGGGCTATCGAACTTGGGTTTGGACCAAGCAATCGAATCAAGTGTGAAAGCACCCTAAGAAAGTACTAAAATAATATATGATTTTAGAATGTGTAATTTGACGAAACTTTGCTTGTATTCACAGGTGACGCACAATATTATAAAGTCACATGCTGAAGCTTGGCATATTTATAATGATAAATATAGGAAACTGTATGGTGGAAAAGTGGGCATTGCTCTGAACTCAGATTGGGCAGAGCCGATGGATCCCTCAAGTGATCAGGATGTAGCAGCAGCTGAGCGTTATCTAAACTTCATGCTGGGCTGGTTTGCTCACCCGATATTTGTAAATGGAGACTATCCAGCTGTACTGAGGGAGCAAATTGAGAGAAAGAAAGAATTCTGTGGTCAAGACCTGGCAAGACTCCCTGTCTTCACAGAGGCTGAGAAACAAAGAATCCGAGGCACCGCTGATTTCTTCGGACTAAACCACCAAACATCCCGACTGATCAGTGAGAATTTGACTAGCTGTGATGCTGGACCAAATAATGTTGGGGACTTTCAGGCTCATATTGACTCTACATGGCCCCCTACAGCTTCTGACCAGATCCAGTCTGTTCCATGGGGGCTTCGGCGGTTATTGTATTACATCTTTTTAGAGTACACATCAGTCACAAAGGTGCCCATCTATATCACAGGAAATGGAATGCCAACTGAGTATACTGGTGACGGGATCAATGACACTCTGCGTGTTGACTATCTCAAAGCTTACATTAATGAAGCAATGAAAGGTAAGTTAAAATTGGATGGCCTAAATCTTTTTTTATAGATAACACATCTGTCATAGGCGGTTCATTTCGCTGTAGCGACCCCAGATAAATCAGGCACTAAGGTTAAGGAAAATGACTGAATATGACTTACCAAAATCAGACAGTTTTTGACCCAATGTCTGTAAGGTCTTACATATACTAACGTTTTTATACTTGAAGAATTATTGATTATTGAAAAGCCAAAGAAAAATCATGCCTTAAAATAGCATAAATGTTAGTTGTACAAAAAAAGATTACAATTTAAAGTTTAATAACTACTTTTTTGTGTCTAAACAGCTGTGCATTTGGATGATGTTGGCGTTCAGAGGTTTACAGTCCAGTCTCTAATGGATGGATATGAAGGTCCTCCAGGTTACACTCAACGATTTGGTTTGCACTATGTGAACTTTGATGATCCAGACAGACCAAGAACCCCAAAAGAATCAGCATATTATTACTCACAAGTGATTCAGAGAAATGGATTTGCTGAGACTGCAGCCAGCCCTAAGATGCAAATACATGGAAATAAAGTTGAGAGTAGAAGACTGCCTAGTCTGCCTCCATCTGAAGTGCCTTCAAAATCCAAGGTTGTTTGGGAAAGGTTTTCACCTCAGACCAAATTTGAAAGGCAGCTTTATCACTATGGAACATTTTCAGAGGGATTTCAGTGGGGTGTCTCATCTTCAGCATATCAAGTTGAAGGTGGCTGGAATGCAGATGGAAAAGGACCAAGTGTTTGGGATACCTTCACTCAGAAACCTGGTAATATACCAAACAATGCCAATGGCGATGTTGCATGTGATAGCTACAATAAAGTAGATGAGGATCTACACATGTTGAGGGCACTAAAAGTAAAGACTTATAGGTTCTCACTGTCATGGTCTCGGATCTTTCCAAATGGCTATAAATCTTCTCTTAACCAGAAGGGGGTGGATTACTACAACAGGCTTATAGATGGTCTCATAGCAAATAATATCACACCCATGGTGACTCTCTACCATTGGGACCTGCCACAGGCTTTACAGAACATCAACGGTTGGGACAACACTGAAATAATTAGTGCATTCAATGAATATTGTGACTTCTGCTATGCAACCTTTGGAGACAGGGTGAAGTTTTGGATCACCTTTAATGAACCCCAGACGATTGCATGGTTAGGATATGGACTGGGTCAGATTCCACCTAACTTAAATCAACCTGGAGATGCTCCATACAGGGTTGCACACAACCTCCTGAAAGCTCATGCACAAGCTTATCACACATATGATGAGAAATACAGGGCATCTCAAGGAGGTCTGGTATCCATTAGTCTGAATGCTGAATGGGCAGAACCCCTGGACGTCAACATTCCTCGAGAGGTGGAGGCTGCTGATCGAGCTCTTCAATTTCAGTTAGGCTGGTTTGCACATCCTATATTTAAAAATGGTGACTACCCTGAAGCCATGAAATGGCAAGTTGGCAACAAGAGTGAACTGCAAGGCTTGAAGGAATCCCGCTTACCTTCATTTACCGACCAAGAGAAAGCCTTTATCCAAGGAACAGCTGATGTATTCTGCATCAACACATACACTACCAAAGTTGTGCGCCATGTGACCAGCAGACTTAATATCGAGTCCTATCAGACTGATCAGGACATTGAGAAAGACAATGCAGATAGCTATGAAGATACAGCTGTTAGTGAGCAGAAAGCTGTTGCTTGGGGACTCAGGAGACTTCTCATTTGGTTGAAAGAAGAGTATGGAAATCCTGAGATTATTATTACAGAAAATGGTGTAGCTACAAGCACAGCCTTTACAACAGATGACACTGATCGAATATTCTATTTAAAGACCTATGTTGATGAGGCTCTTAAAGGTATAGTAATAATAATTTGTGTTTGTCTCAATATTTATATTTTCAATATGTATTTGTTGTGAAATAAGCTCAATTTATTTTTAATTATATGTGCTCTTTTCATAGCGCACAACCTGGACGGAGTACGAGTTAAAGGATATATTGCTAGTTCTCTGATGGACTCCTTTGAGTGGCTGAATGGCTACAATGTTGGCTATGGACTTCACTATGTGGACTTTAAGCATTCAAGCCGGCCAAGAACCCCAAAGCGCTCAGCTCACTACTACTTCGATATAATGAGAAATAATGGCTTTCCAATGACAGCGGAGGCAGAAATACTATATGGACATTTCAGAGAGGGATTTGAATGGAGCACAGCAACCGCTGCATATCAGGTACAATCCATTTCTTCTTATTTTTTATTAGCTTTTCCTCAGAGTATGAGGGTAATAATTTTATGCATTGCTACATCACCACAGATAGAGGGAGCCTGGAGAGCTGATGGGAAAGGCCTAAGCATTTGGGACAAGTTTTCACACACTGATACAAAGATAACGCAAGATGATAATGGTGACATTGCCTGTGACAGCTACAACAAGATCGAAGAAGATATCAAGGTTCTCAAAACACTGGGAGTCAAACATTATCGGTTTTCTATTTCATGGCCCAGAATTATGCCAGATGGAACAAACAGGAACATTAATGAGGCTGGGCTCAACTACTACCATAGACTGACAGACGCTCTTTTGGCAGCAAATATCAAGCCACAGGTAAATTATTACAAACCAATTTAAATGCAAAAAATACATATTTTACTCATTTCTGACAGTCTATTGATCACTGGCAGGTGACTCTATACCACTGGGATCTGCCACAAGCTCTCCAGGATGTCGGTGGCTGGGAGAATGACACTGTTGTTGACAGATTCAGAGACTATGCTAATGTTGTATTTAACAGTCTGGGAGAAAAAATTAAATTTTGGATCACTTTAAATGAACCATTAAATGTTGCAGCACATGGATATGGCTATGGAAGTCAAGCACCAGGTATCATTAGCATTAAAAATAACCCCTTTGCTTTAATAAAAATGGCTTAGCTTATCAGTGTTAATAGTTAATAATGTAACATATGGCTGTCCTGTTCAGGTCTAAGTGATAATCCAGGCACTGCGCCATATACTGTGGCACACAACCTCATTAAGGCTCATGCTGAAGCTTGGCATTTGTATAATGACCAATATCGTGCTAAACATGGTGGTATGATTAGCCTCACTATGAACTCCGACTGGGCTGAAGCAAGAAACCCATACAAACAGGAAGATGTGGATGCTGCCAGGCGTACGATTCAGGTACAGCTTTGTTGTTCAACAATTTGTACATCAATTTCCCATGAATGCATCTATAAATATGTTCATTAATTAATGATGTGCCACTTCACTTTTTATCTCTTGAAACAGTTTACGCTTGGTTGGTTTGCCCATCCAGTGTTCAAAGGAGATTACAGTGATTTAATGAAGGATATCATTCGAGAAAGAAGTTTGGCAGCTGGCCTACCTAAATCAAGGTAAATACGGATATGATTTATTTGTGAGGAATTCAAACTTTAGATGCTTCTAAATGCCTTTTCATCTTACATTTGACAGGCTTCCAGAATTTACCCCTGAAGAAGTAGCAAGAATTAAAGGTACTCACGATTATTTCGGATTCAATCACTACACCTCTGTTTTAGCCTTTAACGTGGACTACGGTGATCAACAGCACATTGAGGCAGACAGGTAAACCTTTAGCTGCAGATTTTTCAGGTCAGAGTTGCTAAAAACACAAACATCAATATTTATGGAGTTGCCGTCTATTCCAGGGGTGCAGGAGCTATTAGGGATCGTACATGGCTAGATTCTGGATCCTTTTGGTTGAAAATAGCTCCTGCTGGATTCCGAAAGATTCTGCATTTCATTAAGGAGGAATATGGAAACCCTCCTCTTTACATTACAGAAAACGGAGTATCAGAACAAGGTCCATTGAATCTGAATGACGTCACCCGAATCTACTACTATGAAAACTATATCAATCAGGCCCTGAAAGGTAATTTTTTTCCCCCTTTAAGAAGTCACAAAGAACAGTACTAAAGGATAGATTTCTGTAATACTTTCCCATGCAGTTTTGTTTATCATTTTCACTTAATCTGTGCTAACTGCTATTTTATTCTTTAGCGTATATGCTGGATGGTGTGGACATCCGCGGCTACACTGCCTGGTCACTAATGGACAATATGGAATGGGCAGCTGGTTATACTGAAAGATTTGGTCTTTTCTATGTAAATCGGTCAGATCCCAATTTTCCACGTATTCCTAAGAAATCTGTCTGGAGCTATGCTACAATTGTCAGCTGCAATGGCTTCATAAGCCCAGAAGAACGTCCACATGAATGTGAGGTCCATGAACCTGAAAACGACATTTCAGGTATCTATCTATCTATCTATCTATCTATCTATCTATCTATCTATCTAT
>CAIGQQ010003610.1:9164752-9179952 GCA_903798035.1 Danio albolineatus | reverse complement strand
AATAAATAAATAAATAAATAAATAAATAAATAAATAAATAAATAAATAAATAAATCAATCAATCAATCAATCAATCAATCAATCAATCAATCAATCAATCAATCAATCAATCAATCAATCAATCAATCAATCAATCAATCAATCAATCAATCAATCAATCAATCAATCAACCAATCAATCAATCAATCTGCAGTTTGACATCATCAATTCATGAAATGGTCACTAACCCCTGTTCTGCATTGATGCTACACAGAAAACATAAACTATCTGTAGTGTTACTTTTACTCAAAACATGCTTTGAACATTTCCTGAGGTGGTTCATGTTAAACGCTCTCATTGGTTCCTGGTTTGATGTTACATTAAGAGAAGTCACACTGCAGGAATGTGTCTGAAACCTTCTGAAAATGCTGGAACTTAATCTGAGGAACATTTGATCTCAGCAGCCATTGGTCTGCTATTGGTGAACTTGCCAAACCAACAATCTTGATTGTCATTCAGTCTGACATTATGACAACTGAGATCTTACAGTGTGACATGGGGATCATGTTCGTACACTTTGACAAGCTACAATTGGGCTTTAGATAAATAAATTTGACACTAAATCCACCAGTAGGTGTTGACAAGTCTCTGTCTTAATCAGTGATTGACTGAAACATTCTTTCAAATTATTCCATTAAAGAAAGAAAAGTGACTAGCTGTGTCCAAAATTGCATTCCTCCCTACAACATAGTATGTATGTCTGAAGTAACCTACTTTTGGCAAGTTTCTGTACTGTGCATCCAATGGACACTTTTCTATCCCATAATGCCATGTGAAAGAATTCATGAATGAAACCCTTATATCACTAAATGACACTTTCGTTCATGTAATGCACATACACACAGATGTAAGACACTTTTACCTGTGTCACATCCGCCTGCCATTTATTACTTATGACAAAATGTTGAGTTATCCCACCATGCACAGCAGTATCCAAGTCTCACTGAAAATATCCGCTCCATGTACGGTCTGTAACGCAACTGTGATCTGCTTCTGCCGCTGAGCAAGCTCCCAGTAAATATTCTATATCCTTTGAAGTGAGCCATTGTGGAGTATTACAAACTGACATTAATCATTAATAAAGGTGTCAATACGGACAGCATCCAAAACATCTGCTTTACAATTTCATCCACCATGTTAGCTGAATTAATCACATGACTGCATCCCATGACAAATTCATCAGTGTCAAAAACTGCAACACGAAAAGTGTCCACTATGACAGTGTCTTCAAAATGCATTTTAGTTTCCTAAAAACGCTGTCTCATTGTGGACGAAAAGCTGAAACTGAGAGAAAAAAATGTGTTTTTAACAGGTTTATCTCATGAGGAAACGTGAGTATTTTACATTTTGTCAGTGCTAATTTGCAAGAAAATGAATGGTTTTTAAAAGGAGGTGTGACACCAAACCCCACCTCTAAACCCAACCTTCATTGGGGAAACAGCTGAACATACTAAATTGTACGAATGAGTTCGTACAAATTAATATGACTTAGCAACTAAATCAAAAGGTTACGAATTGCCATGAGATAGCGTTGGTTTTTAAACAAAAACATGTCATGCCTTTATTTAACATAGTAATTAATGGATAACATTAGTAGTGTTTAACAGTCATTGTTTTGATTTGATTTGCCACAATCATATTACCCTGCAGCCCAAGACCGGCTACTCACTGAAGCTAAAGAGGGTCACACACCAGAAGCGCAGCTCAGCATAGGTTTCTATTGAGGAACACACACCGGCGCTGCAAGTCGGCGGCTGTCCGCGGCGCCCTGCCACGACTTTAGGACACTTTTCGTATTTCTGCCACGCCACAGAGCATCATCTGAATAGTTTAATTTTAAATAACATGCGAATATGCATGTCTGATATGCTATACTGCCGTGTGCATGCCGTGTTGACATTATAACAACTGAGTGCATGCCGTGTTGCGGCTCCGAGTGGCACGTCCGGTGTGCGACCTGCTTAAGGGGGCGCTCAACCTGCTGTCTGTGTAAGTCCTAATGCCCCAGTAAAGTAAAGGGGACACTATACTGTCAGTGGGCGCCGTCTTTCGGATAAGACGTTAAACCAAGGTCCTGACTCTCTGTGGTCATTAAAAATCCCATGGCACTTCTCGTCCTGTGGCTGCCATTGCATCATCCAAGTGGATACTGCACACTGGTGGTGGTTTGCAGAGGACCAACCCCACCTCCCCCCATAATTGTGAAGCGCTTTGGGTGTAAGGCCATGCGCGATAAATCCTCTATATAAATACACACATTACATTACATTACGTTACATTGATTTCTCCCCAAAAGCAGCGCCCGAGCTGGGAGCCTTAGATAAATAAATATGACACTAAAACCACCAATAGGTGGCATCATGTCTCTGTCCTAACGAGTGATTAACTGCATCATTATTTCGAATTAATTCATCAAAGAAAGAAAAGTGACTAGCTGTGACCAAAATCGCTTACTTAACATAGTAATTAACACATAACAATAGTAGTGTTTAACAGTCATTGTTTTGATTTCTCCCTGAAAGCATCGCCCGAGCTGGGAGCCTAATTCAATAGAGACCTGCTCATTCCCTACGAGTACCGGGTCTAATCTTAGACAATCGAAATCAGATCTGCTTGAGCGTCATCAGTGAGTCCCCACGGATGGCACTGGCAGCCTTTGGTGACGTTTTTGCAGCCCTGTGCTGGGCCACACAAGAGTTGCTCGATTTGTCTGGGGCATTATTAGCAAGGGCCCAGGTGGCAGCAATGTTGCCTGGGATGCTTTGACGTCAGATAAACCCCTGCTCCGTAAATGACCCCCTAGGACACCTTCTGTCCACACAGTAACTAAAAGACAACACGCCCAAAGATTTGTGCAGAATTACAACAGTAATGCAGCGAGGTGAATGTTTATCCTCTTACACTGTGCCACAAGAAAGATGTAGCGCTCGCTCTGTTGTTTTAATCAAATGCTTGCTGCGTATAACTGCACCTCGGTGTCACATATTCTGAGAAATTGTGATTGCAAAGTGCTCTAAACCAATAGTACTCCCAGGAGAGAGCGTTGCTGTCTTCCTGTATAAAAGGTGCAGAATGCGTTCCACTATTCTGCCGGTTTAGTGGTTCTGTTGTCGCTTGGATTGCTTGAGCACATTTTTCAGAAAGATGAATTCACGTGCTATGAAAGTCTAAAATAAACAGCCAACATATGCACTGTAGTTCTGCACATTTTTGCAAGTGTTTTTTTCTTCTTGTTGCATATTTTAATGATTCAAGATGGCCCACATTTTTCATAAATTGTTCTGTGGGAATATTTCTAAACAAAGGGGATAACCAAACCCTATGGACGTCTCAGCTGTGGCATGTTTTCGCTCTGCAGTGCTGGATGTCTGGCATACTCCCTTTTTTCCTGGAAACTGCCTGAAATCTTCCCCGTTTGAAATGCGAGATCATGAAAACATTATTGTAAAGGAATGGTGCGGGGTGGGACGCGGAATCTGCAGTGCAAACTCGAGGGGCGATTATTTTCACTTCAATAATCTGAACATGATACTGGAAGAATGTTTCCAGCTGAAAAGGTTGCCTGGGCAAAACACAGCCTTCAAAGTCAGTTTTCTGAAGGGAAAAAGATAGCTATTTAATGTTCGCAGTATTTTTTATTTGAACAGTTTTGGCCTTAGTAGATCTGTAAACTCTGGAAGAGAGCTATTTGTATTTCTGCTTTCTTTTGATTGGCAAAGCTGTTGTTTTAGTATTTACTGTCCAAAAAATGTTTGGTTGTTTTATCCCAAGATTGGGTCGAATATGGACAAAACTCATCTGAAAAAAATTACCGAATGCTTTGTTTGTTCATATTTGACCCAGTGCTAGGTTTAAATGTTGCATTTTACTTCAAGAAAGTAATTAATTACTGATTAAAAATGTGTTTACATTGCTTTTAGTGTCTGAAAAGTAACTTAATTACTCAATAAGTCAATTACATAATATGCATAAACAACCAAACATTTTTAAAGTGTATACTGATAATTGTGTTAATATTTTGCATTAGTTTATTTTACATTTTCGTCGTTTAATGCATATTTAATATGATTTTTGTGACTTTTGCCTTAGGGTAGTTGCCAAGGCAACATTTCAAAGTTTTGTTCACAGCATTTTTTCCAGTTTTTTGTGTTATGGTCAATCCTTCATGGGATTGTAGTTCTTTCCCTCATCGAAGCCATAAAGTACAGTCTTAAACCTTTGTAGCTTGATAATTTTTATCCAATTATCATGCAGTTATTTGCTTCGAATTAGTTTGTAATGCTGTGGTAAGCAGTTTCCTGACATTTCAGGATTTCCTTATTCGTGTAGAAGCTGGTGTTTCTATTGTATGCATAGAAACGCAACCCAAATTAACCTCAAATCCATTTCTTCCAAAAAATACCTGAAATACTGATAATCCAACGCTATCTCACGGCAATTCGTAACTTTTGATTTAGTGGCTAATTTGTACGAATTAGATCGTACGAATTCATACGATTTAGTACGATTTGCTCATCAACCAATGACGGTTGGGTTTAGGGGTGGGGTTAGGTGCCACGCCTCTTTTTTTAAAAATCGTACATTTTCGTACGACTGAAATCTGAATTAGCCGCTAAACTGACAAAACGTAAAATGCTTACGTTTTCTCGTGAGATCAGGCTGGATCATCTGACCACAGTAGACATTTCCACTGTGTGATGGTCCATCCCAGATGCCTCTCAACCCAGAGAAGTTGACGGAGCTTCTGGACACTGTTAACGTAGGGCTTTTTTTGGCACTGTACCATTTTAACTGGCATTTATGGATGTAACTATGTATTGTGGTACTTGACAAAGGTTTGCCAAAGTAGTCCTGAGTCCATGTGGTGATATCACTTATAGATGAATGGTGATTCTTGATGCAGTGCTGTCTGATGGATCAGAGATCACGGTTGTTCAGCAAAGGCTTATTGTCTGCAGTGAAATACAAGTCAAAGTAAATTTGGAAATCACTACTTTCTTATTCATACAATTTAGTACGATTTGCTCATCAACCAATGACGGTTTGGTTTAGGGGTGGGGTTAGGTGCCACGCCTCTTTTTAAAAAATCGTACATTTTCGTACGACTGAACTTTGAATTAGCCGCTAAACTGACAAAACGTAAAATGCTTACGTTTTCTCGTGAGATCAGGCTGGATCATCTGACCACAGTAGACATTTCCACTCTGTGATGGTCCATCCCAGATGCCTCTCAACCCAGAGAAGTTGATGGAGCTTCTGGACATTGTTAACGTAGTTTTTTTTTTGGCACTGATCCATTTTAACTGCTATTTATGGATGTAACTACGTACTGTATTGTGATACTTGACAAAGGTTTGCCAAAGTAGTCCTGAGTAGTCCATGTGGTGATATCACTTATGTCGATTCTTGATGCAGTGCCACCTGAGGGATCAGAGATGACGGTTGTTCAGCAACGGCTTATTGTCTGCAATGAAATACAAGTCAAAGTAAATTTGGAAATCACTACTTTATTTTTATTTGCGTTTTCCATACTCACAACTTTTTCTGATCTGGGGTTGTACAATAATGCTGCACTTATACATTGCTAATATAGTGAGTTAACTGACTTTTCTTAAAAGGGACTTTGGTTTCACTTACCAATACTTATATATTTTTTTTGTCCCATAGCTATCAGAGCTAATACTATAATCAGCCAGCTATTAACCTCTTTGGTTTTTCTTTAGTCATTCAGATAGTTTGGATTCAGGTTTAGTTTGGATAGCTTTCATGCCAGAGCACCTTCTTTAGGCGTTTTGTATGTGTGTGTGTATCAAATTGCTGCTTTTCATGGAAAAGAAGAAGAATAACCCCATATAATTAAGTGGAAAAAAACTTTCTTGGCTTCGTCTTGATGCTTTTTTGAATGGCGATATCGAAAAAGTACTAAATTAGCGTTCATCATCACCCACATACTTTTTTCTCTGCGTTCACTCGACTCTCATATAACTGCCTGAATTATGCATGCATTCTGATTACCGCATCCACCGCAGAATCAGTGTCTCTGCTTTGGCATTCATGTATTCCTCAGACGCTCACTTCTGCAGATATCTTGAAAGGGCAGGCGCACTCCATTCAAGGCTGTGACGATACAGTTTATTCAAGCATTCCTTCAGCTCACCGTGATGAGGTTGATTCACAATCCCTTTTATTTCATGAATGCATCGTACCTTCAAAGCTTCCCCTCGCGGCATCCCACGCACGGTCATAAAGTATAATTGTGCAGAACGTCAAACTGAAAGAGCGATTATCACAGGCAAAAAATAGCCTTGTTTCATCATCTTGTGCTGAACTAAAATGCAACACGTATGCATTGTTGGGTAAGATATACTTCAAAAACTGTAATTAATTGCTGATTATGTCATTAAAATTGTGTTTAAATTACTTTTTGGTCTGAAAGGTAATCTAATTACTCAATAAGTATTTCTATTATATGACTACACAACAGACAACATAAAATCCATATAAATCTCAACACACAATTGAAATTACAAGGGCCTTTTAGCTTTGTTAGAAAAATGACATTTCAAAACGCATAACATTTTAAAGATAAGCGTTTCATGCATAGCGTATTTTATCAATCATTTCTTACTCAATTTATTGTTTATAACTGAACTGGTGAATTACTAACAGAACTATTGAATTTATTTACAGTACTTAATGCAAGTATGTTATAAAATTGCGTTTAAATTGCTTTTTTTTGTCTGAAAAGTAACTAAACAAATGATAACAAGAACAAATACAAGAACAGCGAATAATAGCTTGACTTCTAGTTGATCATTTGGTATCAGATGTGGCTTATATGAAAGTTAAAGGCCTCTACATCACGCTTACTTTACCAAAATAAAATATGATCATGCCATGATTTTTAATTATTTAATTAGGACAGTAAGGTCTGACTTTTCACTTAAGAGAAATAATGTACAGTATAGAATATAAAGTCAGAGTGCAGTAGAAAAAGAATTAATATTGTCTTTGACTCCCTTGAGCTTGGACGACTGCATCCATATATCTCTGTAATGACTCGAATAAGTCATCTGGAAAGGCAAAGAAAGCGTTCTTGCAGGACTCCCAGAGTTCATCAAGATTCCTTGGATTCATCTTCAAAGCCTCTTCTATCTTACCACAGATATGCTCAGTAATGTTCATGGGTGGTGACTGGGCTGGCCAATCCTGTAGCACCTTGACCTTCTTTACTTACTGGATCTTTGATGTGGAGGCTGCAGTATGAGAAGGAGTGCTGTCCTGCTGAAGATTTTTGTAGTTTGTAATGTAATGGACTACACAAATGTCTTATCTCAGGCTGTTGATGTTGCCATCCACTCTGCAGATCTCTCGCACGCCCCAAACTGAATGTAACCCCACACCAAGATTTTTTTTCTTCACCAAACTTGACTGATTTCAGTGAGAATGTTTGGGCCATGTGGGTTCCAATAGGTCTTCTGCAGTATTTATGATGATTGGGATGCAGTTCAACAGATGATTCATCTTATGCCACTTTTGCAAATGATCAACTAGAAGTCAAGTTATTATTTGAACACAATACATAGTTTCAGCATCAAAATCGCAATGTGATCAGCGTTCGCAATAGTCACATCGCAGGATATGCTATGTTTGTATTATAATTTATGATTTGCATGTGTTTTTGAGGCCTGTGACTGTATGCAGATTTTAAAAGCCATTTAGGCATAAGAAATTGTACAGTTTGTAACTAATTATGATAAATTTTATTAAATGAGATTATATATTAATATGTTATAATGAGATTATTATATTTGTATTATTCAGCTACTGTACCTGAATACTCTTAGACTCGAATAACAATAAAACACTGTTTATTTTAATAGTATCTTGTTCTTTACTGAATTTATCTATGCTTGTAGATATGCAATTTTCCCAATTAATCTAAAATCACCAAATCTTTATATATATATATGTATATATATATATTAATATATATTATATATTAATATTCAAGTCATCATTTTTATTTATGTCGTAATATATATTACAGAATAATAAAATATTGCAAATATTGTATGTTTTCCAATATTGTACATCCATAATTAACAGCCATTAAATACTGAATCAATTAAAATACTGAACTGTTGTATGGTGAATAAAAAAGCTTAGACATTCAGCATAACTCGGTCCATGTTTAACGCTAGGAATAACGTATGAGAGTGAATAACATTTTTTCATTTAGGCTGAACTCTTCCTACAAGGTTTTCTCTTTCTTCATTTATTTTTGGATTTTATTCTGCTCTGTCGGCCAGTTGGCATTGACTCTTGCTCTCTGGCCAATGACCCGGAGAGCTGAAGCCGGTGAGTGAACGATCTGCTCTGCAAATTGCCTGGCTTCATTACAACAGTATTTTTCAGGCTCATCGTTTAGAAGCATAGACTTTGACAGTGTCTGCAACAAGAGGGCGGAACAATTTATTTCACGTCGGTTCTGAACAAATGCAAAATTACTCTAAATCAAAAGACCAGGCACTGGAGAGTTCAGGCCAGACGTTCGTGTGTGTGTGATTGTGTTTGTGTTTGTGTGTGTGCGTGTGTGTGTGTGTGTGTGTAGCCGATCCCTCATTATTCTGTCTGTCTATCTATCTATTTATCTATCCCAACCGGCCACTTTATTAGGTACTACACCTTACTAGTACCAGGTTGGACCCCCCTTTTGCCTTCAGAACTGCCTTAATCCTTCATGGCATAGATTCAACAAGGCACTGGAAATATTCCTCAGAGATTTTGGTCCATGTTGACATGATAGCATCACACAGTTACTGCAGATTTGTTGGCTGCACTTCCATGATGTGAATCTCCAGTTCTATCACATCCCAAAGGTGCTTTATTGAATTGAGATCTGGTGATTGTGGAGGCCACTTGAGTGCAGTGAACCGATTGCCATGTTCATGTCTGACATGTTAAACCGTTCTGAGATGATTCACACTTCATGGCATGGCTTGTTATCCTGCTGGAAGTAGCTATTAGAAGATGGGTACACTGTGGTCATAAAGGGATGGACATGGTCAGCAACAATACTCAGGTGGGCTGTGGCGTTGACATGATTTTTAGTTGGTACTAATGGGCCTAAAGTTGCCAAGAAAATATTCCCCACATCATTGCACCACCATCACCATTCACCTGCCTGAACCGTTGAAGACAGGATGGATCCATGCTTTCATGTTGTTGACACCAAATTCTGACCCTACCATCCGTATGTTGCATCAGAAATCGAGACTCGTAAGATCAGGGAATTTTTTTACAATCTTCTATTGTCAAACTTCTAGCCTCACTTTCCTGTTCTTAGCTGCCAGGATTGGCACCCGGAGTGGTCTTCTGCTGCTGTAGCCCATCCGCCTCAAGGTTGGATGTGTTGTGCATTCAGAGATGCTCTTCTGCATACCTCAGTTGTAACAAGTGGTTATTTGAGTTTCTGTTGTCTTTCTATCAGCTGGAACCAGTCTGGCCATTCTCCTCTGACCTCTGGCATCAACAAGGCATTTGCGCCCGCTGAACTGCCGCTGACTGGATATTTTCTGTTTTACGGACCCTTTTCTGTAAACCTTAGAGATGGTTGTGCGTGAAAATCCCAGTAGATCAGCAGTTTTTGAAATACTCAGACCAGCCCATCTGGCACCAGCAATGCCACATTCAAAGTCACATAAATTACCTTTCTTCCCTATTCTGATGCTCAGTTTGAACAACAGCAGATTGTCTTGACCATGTCTACATGCCTATATGAATTGAGTTGCTGCCATGTGATTGGCTGTTTATAAATGTGCATTTACGAGCAGTTAACAGGATAAATGTACCTAATAAAGTGGCCGGGGGGTCTGTCTGTCTGAACCATTTAAAACACTTATGTCCCTGCCCGGACGATGTTTACATCTATCTTGTTGTTATTTCTCAGCGATTTAGTCATGAGTGGTATTTCTTGTGATTTAATTAAGAGTCTTTGCAGGAACCACAAGTGGTCAAGCTTACATTTTTTTAAAGTCTGCAAATTCCTTAAGCATAACTGCTTATTAAACATTGTTCTCAGAGGTGTATTGTAAATTTTATGCCTTTATTATGGATGTCAAGAAGCAAATAGAAAAGAAAAATCAATTCATTGTTTCCTCTAATTTGTCCATTGTTAACTGCTGGATGTCGTGCATCCTATGCTATAATTAAAATTAGTTTTACATTTGTCACGCAACAAACTACAATATACTCTGAATGTTATGCCAATAGTCGAGTTCCTGCTGCTTATTTATTGCAGCTCTCAATGATTTAATTGGTGACATCCTAAAACATTTCTATTTTACATCTTTCACTGAGGGAAAAGCCCAAGGATGAATGCAATCCTCACTATTATGTTTGCTCTGGAATTACGTGCAGTCTATTTTTGAAAAGGTTAATCTACCAATATGAACGATTGCTCACGGGATATCACGATGTCTCACTGATTTCTTGTTTTTCAAGAAAAATAGCTGTAACCTTTATGTGCTGACGAGAAACCTCTTTAGTTTGCTTTATATTGATTCAGCTTTCAAACCAATAGTGAATAATCATCTGATCTTCAGGGGTATGCCTGAGTGCAAACATCTCTGTAATTTAGCAAGTGTTTTTCTTTCCTTTTTTATCCCGAAGGTTCATGTTGGCATGCTGTTGGCTTTGTACGACATTTCTACATCCACCGTCATTAATCTGCACTATGACATTTCATAAAACCGACATATTATAAAGCAGATAAACTAGATGAATAGAGTTTCTCTGGTGCTTAAATCCTTCAGATAACTCACAACCTGCAGATCTGTTGTGGAAAAGTGCTAAACAGCATTTTATGGAGTATATTTTCACCGCTATATTAATATCATTCTCTGTTTTTGCATGATTTAACCTCCTAGCAGTTGTTTCTGGATACTTCTTATCAACAATAAGTCAATTATTAGTAGAAAGGGAACCACAAAAAGTGAAGAATTTTTGGTATGCATACTATCATCTGCAAGTGTGTAAACACTGAAACTCCAGACATAATCTATCTTTAGCATGAGCTTTTAATGATATATCTTAAGACCTGTTTAGTTTATTTTCACAGGTTGGACTAATTCCACAATGCAACCCAAGGTGGTGAAAATTATATGCATTTTATTTCATGTTGTACAGTAAAATAACTCTTGGGTGTTCACCGATTGTGCCTGTAATGTTTCAGATTAACATACCTCACAGATCATTTATGCATTAAACTGTGCTATAGATGCTTCCTTTGAAGTGAAGACAAAACATCTCATGAGGAAACGTAACTATTTTACGTTTTGTTAGTTTGTTAGCTAATTTTTACAAGTTCAATCCTATGAAAATGTAGTATTGGATGTAGTAGTAGTGTTTAGGCCTGTCACGATATCTATTTTTTGTTGTACGATATATTGCACCAAAATATATCACGATAAACGATATTATTGTCATTTTATGACCATTTTAGGCCACTCATTATATAACGCCAGAGTGGCTATATAATAGCATCATAACGCAAGTACACTATTCAAAAGAACACATAATATTTTGTTCTTAAGAATATTTAATTTAATTTAATGTAATCATTTTAATAATTTAATAACTATAGGCATTAGACTCAAAATGTGAAAATGCATATCCTAAACAAATAATAATAAATGTTAACAAAAAAATGCAAGTAAAAAGTAACAGAGGCTGCGATACCTGCTACCAGATCTATTTTCAGTTGTCAGGCACCCACATCAAAATATACCTTAGTCATTTATAGTAAATACTATAGTGTTTTTTTAACCATACTGACACTGACAGCTCCAATAGAGATGGAGAGGTTGTGCAATCAGCTAAAATGTTGCAAGAATTGGTTTTTATGTATGGACGATATCTATTGCGTCACCCAAAATGATTGAGGTCATGTCCATGTATTGTACGATAAGTCGATATATTGATTATTGTGTCAGGCCTAGTACTGTTGATAATGTAGTAGTAATGTAGTTGATAATGTAGTAGTAATGTATTAGTGTTGGATTTGTTGCCATTTTCAGACCAGCGCAACTGTCATTTTCATGTTTTGCAACGCGTTTAAATTGCAAATCCATTTGCGCCACTTTGTGGACTCATGGGCATGCTGGTCTGAAAAGGAGGTGATTTAAGGCACATTGTTGGGCCGTTGCTAGTTTTAGGCAATTGAAATAGAAGGCACTGTTGACCAACAAAAATCAGGTCTAAAGTCAAAGGCTCAGAGTTTTTGTAATTTAAAGAGCGCATTAGTTATGCTCCTATGTGGGTCAAAAGCACAGCTACACATTGCTTAATACACACAGGATGTACAGCAATACACTAAAATCTTTAAATATGAAAATTAGTAAAGGATTAAAAAAAATATTATGCCGCCTTCAGTTTATTCATCACAATTTGCATTTGTGTAATGTTGTTGTTAATATTGTTAGTAGTAGTATTAAATGGTATTATTATTAATGAATGGGAGATGAGATTCTGATTGGTTTAATGCATGTTGAGCTCAAAACACACCCAAAACTCATTAGGAAAATAAGCACAACTCTGTTAGACCATAAGCCAGGGTGCAGATCATATTTTTCCATCCTTAAAATAGCAAAAGTGGATTCGGATATGCCCATAATGGTTCTGCGCCATGCCCTTAAGACATTGTGCTTAGATCATTAAAGGGTCACGAAACACCAAAACACATTTTTTGAGCTGTTGACAGTCATATATGTCCAGTGCTGCTATCAGCACTATTAGGACACATATATTTCGCTAAAGAGTGAAAATTGGTTGTTTTTGCGTTATTTCGAGCAAACTCGTTCTTCCGGTTTGAAACAAATTTTTGAAGCTGTGTCACGCTGATGAGATCCATGCGTGTATTTCAGCGTGGAGAGTGGACGTCTGTACCTGCGAGTGCATCGTGACGTCTCTGAGTGTGCAGCATTAATTCATGAGAAAGGCTTGGTTCAAACCAATCAGCGCGCTCTATTGTGTATGCAATGCAACTTCATTAATATGCATGATAGCTTCGAAGATTGTCTGTACCTGTTGCAGTGTTCAGACGGCAGAGAGACGCCACGCTGTGTTGCCAAAACAAGTGGAAGAAGAAGAATTGTTCAGAGACACAGGTCGTCAGAGTTGTGTTTATGTGCTGCAACGAAAGTTTTGTTTTCATTTCCCTGCTATGAGAGTGCAGCTGGACTCCCACGACATGCAGCAGAAATGCAGTTTTTCACCCAAGAGCTTTTCACATCTGGAAATGGTGAAATCCGGATTTGCCACTCGTCTCCTTTTAAAAAATACACAGCTCCAGTTCATGTTGATTGTCCTGTCTTTGGTAAGTAAGCGATCAGTGCTCTTTGTTTGTTTATTCAGATGGGAAAGTTAGTTTGTAACGTCAGCAGTACTGTTTCAGTGTTCATAGACAGACCTTAGTCAAAATGATTTGAACTGTTACTGAGTTTACAGCACGCTAACATCACTACAATATTATAGACTGAAAGATCTGTAAATGCTGCTCTCTGAGTGTAAACATATTTTGTGACAGGATAGTGTATATACACACGGCTTTCTGACGCTACCTACCGAGAGCATCTAAGTTACCGAGAAATGCGGAGTTTTTTTTATATTTTATTTCTCTCATACGCCGCGCGGTCTCAAACACTCCATTAAAAACGCACTCTTAGCAGTTTCTCACATCTCGTTTGTCACGGGGGGCTGCAGGAAATGTTCCTGGATAAAAGTGAAAGTGCCAAACTGCCGTTAAAGTCGACAAATTAATAATTTGGTAAATATTCGATTACTGACGTCCATGTCAACACAGTCACTGTCTTTCTCCCCCAGC
Source organism: Danio albolineatus (assembly GCA_903798035.1). Classification (NCBI taxonomy): domain Eukaryota; kingdom Metazoa; phylum Chordata; class Actinopteri; order Cypriniformes; family Danionidae; genus Danio; species Danio albolineatus. The sequence continues at coordinate 9,166,028 of CAIGQQ010003610.1, read as the reverse complement.
GTCTGTATTTGTTTTGCCTCTGAGAAAATCAGCACATGCACAAATGCAAACTCCCATTTTTATGCAAAACCTTCCCACTTTCCCTCCCCCGACACTCCCACCTAAACCGAGCTGGACACACCCACTTTCCTGAGCTTTTCCAAACTAGAGGTGTGAAAACACCTCGCTGAGACAGGGGGGTTTCATGGCCCTTTAAAATAAAGCCCCTTGTTTTCATGTGTCACTTTAAATGCTAATTAGCTGCTGCTGTTCCCCGCCCTCTTCCAGAAGAGGGTGTAGCCTTTACAGCTCATGTCTCAATGTTTCTCAAGCGACAAAACAAAGCATCTGCAGCTTTTTTGAAGCCTTGTAAACTGCTAATATTTGGTTGTCTAAGTCTACAGACACAAATCATTGACACACAGAACATTAATAGGCTAATTAGAAATACTTTTTTTCAGTATTTGTTTAATGATGTGGACACAAAGCATTTGTAATTTTTAACAACTAGTGATAGCTATTATGTGTCAAATGTGATTTATCAGATTTCACCTATCTGGTGGTTCATAGGTTATTGTTTGTATATCCTTTGGATTTTTAAATGGGTTTTACCATGGTTGAAACAGACACTTTTATTTATTTATTTTGCTGAAGCTGCAAGGCTACAACTGCAGACTTTTCTCTTTGTAATTACGGTGATTTGATTTAGAGAAAAGCGATCTTGCCAAGTTGGAGAAATGGTAGTGTATCAAATTATTCAAGCTAAGCTGATGCTCAATTTTTTCCGACTTGGATTTCACTTAGCAACGGACACAAGCATGTGATAAAAGGGCTATTTATACACACACAGGGTTCTGTTACAGCTTGAGCGTGTTTGCCTTGTTGCACTGAAAATACTGCTGAAAAAAAGCACTTGAGAGGATGGAGAGCTGTTCGACGTTGCGCACCACTTCCCCTCTGACAAGTGAGATGCACATTTACAGCTTATCGCTAAATTGTTTTAACCAACGTTTAAACTGATCCACTTGGATTGTTTGAAGTTCAGTCAGCTTCTCTGTTTGACGCTTTGAATTTGTTTCCATGCATAATGTGCTTACATTAATCTACAAGTACAATAATGTTATATAATATTTAACCCTAAACATTTCTTCCTTTCCACTTATATGTACAACCCCAAATCAGAAAATGTTAGGACAGTATGGAAAAGGCAAATAATAAAAGAAAAAAGTGCTTTCTAAATTTACTTTTCCTGTCACGGTTCTGCCACTTCAGTCTTAATGTTTTCGGTGGCGGAGTC
>CAIGQQ010003610.1:9150554-9164742 GCA_903798035.1 Danio albolineatus | reverse complement strand
CATTGCTGCACATGAGTCCTCGCTCTCCTTTTCCCCAACCCACAACCGTGACATTTCCTTGTTTTTCATTCATTTCATTCATCAGACAATACAACAAACATTATTTAATGTGTTCCTCATGTTTTTTTTTGGTTTTGTTTTTGTAGTAAACGTATTCAAATTTTGGTTCTTGGAACACACTCCAAAAGAGTGTGGAATAGTAAAGCATTTACCACTTTGTAATTCATTTTTACCACACTTAAAAGACATTTAGGGACTACAGACACCAAGTGATGAAGTGTTTCAGGTAATTTTGTCCCATTCTTCCTGCAAACAAGTCTTTAGGTGGGCAACAGTACGAGGTCTTCGTTGTCGAATTTTGCAATTTAATGTGCCACACATTCTCTATTGGAGACAGGTCGGGACTGCAGGCAGGCCAGTCAAATACCTGTATCCTCTTTCTCCTCAGACTAAAAACATTTCGATAATTTTCTCACATATTTTTGGACAAATTGGCGATCCTCGGCCCGTTTTTGCTCCTAAAGGACCTGGACCTTTCTTGCAGTTAAAATCACCTGTTGACATCACCTGTTTGAAATCACAGAATTTCAATCACATCACTTTATTAAATGAAGTTGACAAGACAAAACATTAAATATTTTCTCAAATAAAATATTGTCTGCAAAGTCAAAGCAAATTTTGAAATCATTGTTTTCCATACTGTTTTCCAACTTTTTCTGATTAAGGGTTGTATACTGCTAAATATGTTTTAGTTGAATCAACTCAACATTTATACTTCTTGCATCAGTCAAACTGACTCAAAATCTTAAGTTAAAATTTGTATAACTAATAAAAATCCCTGAATAAAATTTTAAACTAAAGTAACAAAAAATGTTTTCATGACTTTTTTTGTCATAATATTTACAGTGTAGTTTTTTTGTGGGGGGGTGGGGTGTTGTTTTATCTTGACCCTTTTTTAAGAAAAAAAGAAGTGAAAACAACTCCAGTTTGACTTTTGAAATTGCGTTAAAATTTTGCATCATTCAGATATATTTATCTGTATATATTCTAAAATATCTATTTATATTTTTATTATTTTATGTAAAAAAATACTTTTATTAGTTTCCCATTGATAATATAATTTATTTATTTGCTCAAACTTTATTCTGATGGTCCGTTTGTTGAATTTAAGTTACATTGAAACTAAGTTTCATTAGATTATAAGTAGACTGTAGGTTGGGGTTAGGGGTAGGGTTAGTGTAAGCTGAGATGTACTTGCAAAGTTTCTTATAGTCAGTTAAATGTCTGTTGAATGTCCAGCGCTATCTCATGGCAATTCGCAACTTTTGATTTAGTGGCTAATTCGTATGAATTTGTACAATCTAATTCATACAGTTAAGTACGATTTGCTCATCACCCAATGATGTTTAGGGTTTAGGGGTGTGGTTGGGTGCCATGCCTCCTTTTTTAAATCATACATTTTTATACGACTGAACTTGTACGAATTTGCACGAATTAGCCACTAAACTGGCAAAACGTAAAATGCTTACGTTTTCTCGTGAGATCAGGCGGGAATGTCAGTATCAACAGATATTAAGTAGACAGTCTACTAACACTCATATGGACCATCGAAGGTGTTAGCATTTTTTTTTGTTCACACTTTAAGGGACAATTCTTGCTGTTAGTTAATAATTCATAATAATTTTAAACCTATAATTACGATTTTTGCCTGAATAAACTCATATGTTGCTACAGTTGCTTTGGTACATTACTCAGATCAGTATTGAAATGTGCAAAACAAATAATTTCTCAAAACAACTCATACAAACAGCAAATCAAAAGACAGTCTCTTGCTTAAAATCCTTAGTTCATCTTTCTCTCTCAAAAAAACAAAAAAAACCTGTCAATGAATGTGTCATCGCCATTACAAAATTAGTCCTTGTTTTATTGTGTATGGATAAGGAAGTAAATTGGAAGATAAAAAAACATACCAAGTCGACAGTTGGCCATTTGGCTTCGTCAGTCAGTGTTGGTCCGGCTAGTTGGCTTATAATACATAATATGTTTAATAAAATTTTAATCATTGATGAATGTGTATAAGTCATCTGTTAATTCCCTTATTTGTGTTCAGACGGAAGTTGGAAAATAGTCACAGCATCACTTCTAACATAAGTTGACCTTTGTGGCATAATAATAGATACAACCATTACAAAACAACCATAACAGACACTTATAAATCTAAGTAGCAATAGAAACTGCTGTTTTTCAAGCTTTTACAAAAGTGTCTGTCATTAATATTCATCTTTGCACCAGGAAAGACGCCGCTAATTAATATGGATATTATATAAGCCTTTCAGTGTTCTTTTTAGACAGAAATAATATGTTGGATGGATTTTTTTTCTCTAGACACAGAAGAAATATTGCATTTATTTGGTCATTAGCTGCTTCTGTCTTCCGAGGTTCAGTCAGAATGACCCTTCATGACAAAAGGATGTCATTAACGCTGACAAAGTGCTCCGGTTTAATCATATGCAAGACTCTGAGCTGAGGAGATTTCTCGCTCTGTCGCTAAATATGTAAATAGGATCGTTTTGTGTTAATTAGCAAATTCGAAAAAGTGTGACTCAAATAGATTAACATTTGCTCCTTGTTCGCATTTCATGGAGTTGTACTGCTGTGTTTAATGCGCCATGGTATGTTAAATACCTGAGGTGTTGCAAATGTTCATCTCTAATTTCTAGAAAATTCTTCAGGAAAGGAGCCAGGATCTCTCAGGTACTGTAACACAGCACAAACGCTTGCGAAAGATTAAATTCTCTGCTAACTGGCGAACGAGGACCCATTACAAAGAATAACAACAAATGACGTCTTTCTAATATCACCATTGTTTCTCCCAAACAGAAGTGAAATGAATGTGAGGATCAAATGAAGACTCTTGTGTTGTTGAGGTGGCCTGTATTTCAGACATTTCTCCAGAGGAAAATGGTGATTAAATCCCATATATAGTTTCTAAGGTCGAAGAATTTGCTCAGATTTGGCATGATCCTCAATTCTTTGAAGATGTTAAGATCAATGAGCTCAAATGTTTCTACTCCGATATTATTATAATTAGTAGCAGATCTACTGTATGTAGAATCCAAGTTTAGAAATCTCCTTTGAGTTTGATTGCAGGTAAAATATAACTTGAATAAATGTTTGAAACGTATTTGTTTGGTTGGAATTAGAATTTTTGTCATGGATTTTTTTAAAGGGTAGTTTTTTGTTTGTTTTTGTTTTTTTCTTTTTTTCATTTTTATTCAGAATTCAGAAAGTCCTGATAGAGGGACTTTTAATTTCCAGTAACCTAGGTCAAACACGTCTGCTGAACTGTATGCAGTTACAAAATTGGCGCATTTAGTTGTCTGTTTTCCTTTAAAATCAATGATCTCCACTGCCTAATTTATATATGATATAAAGAATTTAAGTTACATTGCAACTAATTCTCATTAGATTATAAGTAGACTGTTAGGGATGGGGTTAGGGGTAGGGTTAGTGTAAGTTGACATGTACCTGCAAAGTATCATATAGTCAGTTAAATGTCTGTTGAATGTCAGTATCAACAGATTTTTAGTAGACAGTCTACTAATACTCAAATGGACCATTGAAATAAAGTGTGTTCACATTTTCGTGAACTAAATCAATGCTGAAGTCCATTTAACTGATTGTATTTTAATTAATTTACAACATCCATGCTGTAAAAGGAACCGTAATCTTTTTTTGAAAAGTCACATTAACCGTTCACTGGATGTTTATCAGTATGGGAAGAAACAGCTGTGCATATACCCTATTGTTGCCTTTAATATTTGTTTCTGCCTACTATTTGCTTATATTTTTTCCCCCTCATTTTGTCTGAAGTAGAGATTTGGATTTGGAACAACACGGCATACAAATCTAATTTGAAATTGATTGCAGGTTAAAATATAACTTGATTGAATAAATGGTTGAATCATTGAAACCTGAATTACTGATTAGAATTAAAGTAACATAAAAATATATGTCATTATCAAATTTTTGTCATGAAATTTTTTACAGTTTAGTTTTATTGTCATTTTAATTCAGAATTCTGAAACTCTCGTTATTGTGGCTTTTAATCTTTGTTTTACTTTTTGATATTTTTTTCTCCATTTTTGTCTAAATTAGAGATTTGGGTCTGTATCCACTCAGCATACAAATCTCATTTGATTTTGATTTATGGTAAAATATAATTTAAATAACTAACTAAATAAATAAATAGAAACTCAATTAACTGAATTAAGACTGAATTAGAATTAAGTGAAGTTTATTTATAAACCAATTTCGAGAGGGTCATGCGCTTATGATTGACCACAGCTGGTCCTGTTTAGCTAACACATGATTCCCCAATCAGATGATTCCTAACTCACCATAAATAACCAGAGTTTCTTATCTGAGTAATCTTCGTCTTGAAGAATCCCCCCTTCCACCCCTACTCCTACTCCAGTGGTTAGCACTGTTGCCTCACAGCAAGAATGTCACTGGTTCAAGGCCTTACCAGGCCAGTTAGCGTTTCTGTGTGAAGTTTACATGTCCTCCACTAGGCATGGGCCGGTGTAAGATTCTGGCGGTATGATAACCTTGGATAAAAATATCACGGTTTCACGGTATGACGGTATTGTGATTACTGCTCTAAAATATATTCTTTTTAAATGTCTGGCTAAAAAACAAAACCTTTCTCCCATTTGAACACAAAGTAATTTATTTTGAGAAACATTTAAAATATTTTGGAGCAGTAAACATGTCAGGCTAAATCATTCAAGTGAATCACTGACTTCTGCGGTCTACATTTGTTTCAAAAACACAGATGTCTTTACAATTTACACTTAAAAAAAACAAACAAAAAAAGACACATAAACATACCTTAGGAACGGTATAGCAGAAAATTTTGCCGGTATGAAAACCTTGACTTTTCCAAACCGTGGTATACCTTAAAAACGGTTATCATCCCATGCCTATCCTCCACATCCTCGTGTGGGTTTCCCCCACGTTCCCCTGTCCAAAGACATGCAGTATAAGTGAATTGACCAAACCAAATTGGCACAATAGATAAGCTCTTAACCAGCAGTGTATCTCTCCATAGCAATCCCTAATTTTGTCATTAGCTATAAATAAGCAAGGAAGTTCTCGAGACCTACCTGAGCTCAAACTTTGCTCAAAATTGTTGTCTAAACTAGAGATTTGGGTCTAATGCCACACAGAATCCAAATATCATTTGAATTTGATTGCAGGTAAAACATTTTTCCAATTCATCCATCTTGTTTTGTGTGTTAAATGCACACATTTAACATTTTTTCCACTTTAATTACTAATTCAAATAAATTATTATGACTTCAGTCATACGAAAATGTAAGATTTTTAAAAGGACACCAAATCCTGCCTCTAAACCCAACCGTCATTAGGGGAAGAGCAAACTGGATTTGTTCGAATTAGCCACTAAATAAAAGATAGCTTTGGTTTGTCAGATAATTGAGTTTGGAGAAGCCATTTAAGTATGCATGGAATGCCCTTCGCAACTCATTTTGTTTTCATACTCTAAAATATTTCCAAGTAAAACGGGATAAGAGAGAAAAAATGTAGGACATACTTGATTTTATCCATTGGGAATTGATTAGATCATGAAAAAAATGTGTGTTTTATAACAAAATAGAGGTGGTTGGAGGGGTCAGTGAAATGTTAGAGGGATTTGTGATGTCAAGGAAGCATATTATTACATTTTGATTAAAGATTACAAAGAACGATTTTTGTTTATCTTTATCTGGCTGCATGTATTTGACCATTGGGTTATACACAGTAAGACCAAAGAAACAACAAAAACATTGCAAAAGCTTGCTTGCAAACCAAAAACATGACAATGCAAGTAAACATTTACATTTACAAGACTTTATTAAAACATAATAATAATAATTAAATCCGCCATAGAAGCATCAAAACGTAATTTACAAATCTAACTCAGAGCATTTCTTTTATGACAGTTGTCATATTAAATAAATCATTCATTCATTCATTTTCTTTTTGACTTAGTCCCTTTATTAATCTGGGGTCACCACAGGGGGATGAACTGCCAACTTATCCAGCACATGTATTAGGCAACGTTTTTTAACCCAAACTGTTTGAGGAAACTGATTGCGACAAACCATTTAAGTTTTACTGTAAACATATGTATATATATTGAGTCAAATACACTGACATTATTTGTGTTGATATCGTCAAACATTTAGAGTATTAGTAACTTAAAAACATTTTAAGTTTAGTTATTAAATCTGTTTGAGATCAGCTAATAGAACAAATTAATATAACAACTATAGCTACTCAAGTGGTTTGGGATTGCTTCTAGCATTAGAGTTAAGGTAACATAAAAAATATAACTAATTCATTCATTGGGTTTGAGTTCTGCTTAATATAATCAGTTTTTGAGTTAACCATAGCTCTTTTTCATTTAGTCAAAGTAACTTTTTAAAACCTTAAACTGTTTTACAGTGTAATTAATAGCACAATTTTTTTTCATAGGTGAATTTACCGTTTATGCATAATTGGGTTGTATGTAAATGCACTCATTGACTTGAAAGAAAGGAATAGCAGTGTGTGGCATCTCTGTCAGGTTCATTTGTGGTCTGAGAGCGTATGTGTAGTGTCAAACTCTCTTTATCTGGGTCTCCGGGGTCTTTGGTCCCCTAGTCCCCACCCTCTTGAAGCTCTCTTGTTTCAGGCCAGCAGCCTCTCTGGAATATGATCGGATGCGGAGATGGTTCCTCCCAGCCCCCTTCACCAATGGACAAAGGAACCTTAAACCCTCGCAGCATGACACCGTTTTGAGCCTTGAATAATTTAGCCATGTTGCACGAGAGTTTCTCACTAGAAGAATGTGGAAAAAAACTTGGGGAAATGTCTTTGCACTTCAACAAGAACAGTTTTATCAATGGGAATAGTTCGTTTATTACTCTTGTACACTGTCAACAATTTCTTGTAGAATCTACAGTAACTTACATGCAGCAGTTCACCATAACATACTGTTAATCAGTTACAGCACAAATACTTTATTTACATTTACAACACCATGTATCTTACCGTATATTTATTTGCAGAATTTTACGCATTTCTTTTTTGTAAAATAAAGTAATTTTCACAATGCAACTTTAAAATGCAGTAAAATACTGCATAACTGTCCTACAGTAAGTATATACAGTTTATATTACATTAAATACTGTGTAATTTACAAAAATCCAGGACTTAATTTGTGCCGGAACATTCCAGATCTGGTTCCGGCACCTCTGAAGTCTGATCTGGCACCTTATTTTACAGATCCCCCTCCTCAACCGCCCTTCTCCCCAATCCGTTGTTCACTTTCACTTTCTTCTGCGACTCCCCAACCCTCTTCTCTTTCGTCCGCAACACCCACATGCTCCCGCTCTGCTCTTCACTTTCGTCGGCGACACCTTTCCATCCTCTGGTAACATGTCGGATCCGTTAGCCCAATTTGTTCCGGGGCCTTGCACTTCACAAATTAAGCACTGTAAAAACTATTAAAGTTGTAGGTTACGAGGTTTTACCACATGATGTAAATTAATCTGAGAGCTACATCTACCAAATTTAAGTTTCTGTTTATTATTTTTTTGTTGTTGATTTGAATTTCCTGAAGGAGATGCTGTAAATCATCATCATTTTTTTTCTTGGTGTTTTCACATTAGAGAGAACTTGCCTCAAACTCATGAAGCATATTTTTATTCATTTATATGCACATTTTGTGTCTCTTCGACCCTGAAAAGGTATATCAGGAGGTTAAACTGACCCGATTTTTTGGTTTGTTGTTATAATGTTTAAAGGGAAAACATGCTTTCCTTTCTTGTATCATTTGATTGAGTTTTTTTTTCTGAGATGCTGGTGTTTGCAAAGCAAATGCATGGTGTTAAAATGTCTTAAATTTCAAAAACAAAATTTTAGGCCTTTAAGTCAAACACTCAATGAAATGTTGTGTTGTAGGCCTTAAATCATTTTAAAAAGGACTTAAATATCATTTGTCCAGCCTGATCTCACGAGGAAACATGTTTTTCTTTTCTTTCTTTTTTTTTCAGTTTAGCGGCTATTTTGTACAAATCCGTGGGTAAAGTCCAGTTAAGTTGTACAAAAATGTACGATTTTATTTTCAGGTGCCCAACCCTGCCCCTAAATCTTAATAGTCATTGGGGGATAAGCAAATTGCACACATAAGATCTAACTAACTCATACAAATTGTGTTGGTTTGTCCATGTAAAGCTACACAATCAGGCCAAAACCAAAACAATCACCAATATAGCCCATCCTAATAAAACTTGTAGCAGAGATTTTATTTATTATTTTGCTTACCGATATGGTTTAATTATCTTTTTTACAATAATACTTTTGTAGAAATTTTCTCCCCTGAGGGACATGCAAGTCAAAATCTAGTAAAAACAGCAAGCAAAAAAACAACTGGGCTATTAGGAAAAAACCCTTAGCGTTTAGCCCTGTATAATTCTGAAATTTCATTCATAAAAGGTCTTAAAGTCTTAAATTTGATATTGTGAAACCTACAGAAACACTGATATAGCCAATATTAGAAGTTGATCAAAACATTTCACCAAACCCAGAAGGTATACTACATCATAAGACATTAAAATTAGGTTAGATTTAGGTGGTAAAATTAGGTGACCAAAATTCAATGTCCAGCCAGTGTCTAAGCATAACATTATTTTGATGTCCAATAATGCCGAACATCATTGCCGTCAAATACTGACATTTATTTGTCAGGCAACCAAAATCCAACATTTGATAGATGTCATAAGTGGGAACGTCCACTATGTAACATCATTAGATGTTGATATTTGGTTGGTTTTAGCTTGGACTTTGGACATTGACGTAAGCCTGACGTTGGGTTCTGACATCAACCTGATTTTCATTTACAAACAAAATGCAACATCCCCACGACGTTGGGGTATAACTTCAATCTGACGTTCTGTTGACGTCCTGTGCATGCTGGAAAGTTGTTCTAATACTATTGAGTGCTCTTGTCTAAGGACAATTCTGAAAAACCTGTTTGACCCACTTTCAATGTTGACTATTTAGATTAAACTGACAAGCCGGAAAACACATACTGATTTTTTGCTTGCTGTTGTGTTTAACTCAAATTTAAGCATTCTTTTCACTTGTGACCAAAGTTGCTGCATGCAAAGCAAATTGTCATATTTTATGTAAGTACAGTGCTGAATCAGAGATTTTTTGCTATCGACATTGCATTTGCTATCGACACAGTCATGATGTTGTTAAAGTGATTTTGACTGTTATTTAAGTGAACTCACAGGGCATTTTCATTTTTCTGTCTGCTTTAGTTCCTGATAAATACAGGAAGCATTTCATCTCTAATGGAACAACACAAAGAGCAAGTGATGCACGTCAGGTACGTATTAAATGCTTTTTCTATGTTCTATATAGTGCATTCAGATTCTCCTGGGGAGTCAGGAAGTTGTAATTACGATGGCAGGTTTGTTCAAATCATTTTGATTGTATAGTGAAAAATACAGCATGACTTTCTGAGTTCTCTGAAAAAAGAATAAAGGATGTACATTAGGTGTATTTAACACAAAGCTATGGTAATTTATAATTAAATATATTACATTATAAGGTAGTTTTATCACACTTTATTCCCTTTCATGCTATCTGTTTACGCCCAGTTTCATATAGATTCATGAAATGTTTTAGCTCATTTTGGTTTTGTTCTCATTTGTTATCTATTCTAGCATTGGTTAGTGCTATCATATTATCAAAGGGCAATACAGACAAAACAAGAAGTGTCTGGCTGCAGACCACTTGCACATGCAAGCTGAGACACCATGCAGTGTTTTTAATGTGTATACCTAACACTGCCCCTAACTCAGAGTGACCTTACTAACTGTATTGAGTATATGTGTCTGAGATTGCATGTCTCAGTTTGCATGTGCACATCTCTGCCAGTTGCTATTAAACAAAGCTGCAAATACTGATTTATTTGTTTTTCTATACATCACACATCCATTTCTGAGCAAAGCATGCTTACTATCATACATTTTTACCATGATTTACACAACATACCTTCTAAAATGCCTTTTAGGTTAACAGCAGTGTATATACCAAACATTTGTTTCAAGCATATTAGGAACAAGAATAAAGTAATAACAAATTAAGGATGCTTTCACACATTTTTAGACATTTGTTTCGGAACCTGGCACGTTTGTCTCCTTAGTTTGGTTCGTTTGGCATATGTGAATCCAGCAATCGCACCCTGATCCATGCCAAAACAATCAGTGCGAGATTGCCTGATGAGGTGGTCTAAGCTCGATTGAAACGAACCCTAGAGCGATTGTAGTGAGAAAGCAATACGATCTAATGAACTACAGGCTATCATAGTGGATTATGGTTATGTAATAGGCATACAGTATATGGCTATATGAGGAGAGAATGATGAGTAGGGCTGGATGTCATCATTCTTTCCGGCAAATGTGGGTTTAATGTTGAATATGAAAGTAAAAGCATGTTGAACTATTAACGAGAGCTGTTTATTCATTTGACCGAACTGCAGTCTTGGTTCATCTGTTATTTCTCTCTGTAATGTAAAGCATATAGTGTGTAAATCTAGCCAACTGCTATGTATGAGAAAGTCTTCTCTGATTTGCTTATGTCTTATTGCTCATCGTCATAAACTAAAATAAGGATGCACGACTCTGAAAAATAAACGGTGGAACTTTGACCAATATGAGGAGAGTTTACTCGCACATGACTTGTTTTAACTATTTTTGTCCGTTTAGAAACTTTGCCGTGTTAAAGTGAACTGCACCAAGAGCAAAGTGCAAATTTGTAACAATTTTAATCCCTGTTTTGGAACAAAACAATTGACTTATGCTGTATTCACACCAGATGCAGCAAGCGCGGCAAAATCGCGCTATTTGCGCGTAAATAGACGTGTGAACATTTGAGTTTACTCGCTTCATTCGCGCGTACAAAACCGCTTCATTCGCGCATCAGATTGACTTGAGAACAGGCATGGATTCGCGTGATGGGCAGGGCTTCTGTCTATGGCTTGGTGATTGTAGCTTTATTGCTAAATGGCTAACAGGGGTTTTATAGAGAGAATAACTGTGTTTATGTGCTTTATGAAGGCTGAAAAACAGCTCCGATTTGTTTGGAGCTGTATCTGAGTTCACTAGATTATTTCAGAGGTGCACAGAGCTCTCTGAGCTCATAAACTCCTCCAGAAACTGAACCTAGATGATGGAAGTTTTCAGTGGTGCTTCTGACTGAGCCAAGCCCAGTGTGATGAACTGTTGTCGATGTCCGCAGGAGAATTTTCCCCCGAGACACCAACAACAGGCGCTACGTCATAATAACACCCCCACAAGAGTAAGCTCCTGATTGGTTAATGCGGCGCGAATGTCCGCTGAACTTCAGATTTTCAAACTGGAGCGATTCGCGCGAATTGCGCGCTAATCGCGTCAAACGCGTCATTCGCGCCACGCCTTTCGCGCAATTCGTGTCATTCGTGCCGCGCCATTCGCGCCTTTGCATTGACTTAACATGTAAATCACTCACGTTTGACGCGTCTTCAGCGTCTGCTGTGAACGAAGCATTACAGGTGGGAAAGCACCCTAGGACTCATAAACAAATTAAGACTCATTATTTATGCTCTAAGATACGAATTAACTGTCACTTTAAATCGTTGCCACTATTTTTGCCACTAAATGAAATGAATAAAATCTAGTATAATCATTTCTTATATAGAAAAAACTGTATAATTTATATTCTAATATCTGTACGTATACATGTTTTCACTTGTATTTATTATGCATACTGTATCAAATCACAATCCAATAAACAAAAACACCAAAACAGACATTGATGGCTTAAAAATAAATGCAGATGTTCTTTGATGTTGTTACCAGAGTAACTGAGGCATTAAGCTGTCAAGACTCCTCCCTCTTTTCTAAAGTGGGCAGGTTTGAGCAACTCATTTGCATTTAAAGAGACACATTCGAATACTGTGTTTTTGAATAGAGCGTTTACAGCTGAGTGTAATAAATCATCTTTTCAGCTAAAAAAGACTCTTTCTGTAGACACCTGCACTTATGTTACATATTTAAAAATGTCGGAAATTGACCACTTCAAAACTTCTCAGATAATATAATGCAAGTAAGTTTAAGGACATTTCTTCCAAAGTATAATTTTTGAAAAGTTCCCATTAAAAATATATATATAAATTGAACAAAATGAACTTATAATACAATGCTGAAGTCAAGTCACTTTGGCTGAGAAATGCAAGTATAATCAAAATGCAAGTATAATTAGTGGTTTATGTGCTAAAAACGATGCTTCACATCTTTTCCCACCAATATTTTTTTTTTCATTCCACCTTACCTTTCTCTACCTTATTTCTGACTTGCCCTCGCCAGAATTAATTTTAAGCACTCCACAAAAAAAAATAGCAGTCTTTTCACTCTGGATAACGAGGAGCTTCTGGCTGTTATTTTCATGCGGCAGATGAGACACATTCAGCCTGCCTTTGCCACGTTGTAATTTAGCTGTCAGAGGAGATGTCTGCACTCATGCGGGACTGTCACAATTCAGATAAATCATGTATGTCATGTCAATGTCAGTTAAGAGCGAAACCCGATCGACTGTTTTGATGGGCCTGCTAAAGTTGAGTGACGCCAATATGCTGTCACATTTTCGCTAAAAAGGGCTAAACTGACGTCGGTTTGATGAACGTTTTTTGAGTAACAAGCTTTTTTTATTCTTCCAGCAAACTTTCCATCAAGATGAGGAGGAGGGTTTGACTAAATCCTGTACTTAAGTCATCATCGTGGTGATTCGGACACGCCCCAAAACAATTAAATAATTATAAAAACGACGCGCTACGCAAGTTTGATCTAGACTCAGTGTTGGTCTCCGTCTGGAAGGAATATAAATAACGAGGTAGTTGTTGTTCGTTAGCGTTCGCTTTTCTTTTTAAAGGAACGTTGTAACTGTGTTTGCGTTTCCTCCATGGTAACACACCATTTAGCTGGTTACTCTCTAATGGCTGAATGCAAAAAAGGGAAATTGCTTCAACTGAGGTTGATTAAATCCCAGGTGTTTGTAATAACCTGCTGTGGATTTTCACAGAGGCACGTAATCCTGCGATAAACAAGTGGTAATAAAATGTCAAGAATGGAAACGTCTTTGGGCACGGGATGCTGCTCTTTTAATGCCATGTGCCTGCTGTTGTTTTGAGAAGCGTAATGTGCTCAGATTGGATTAATAACAGTGCCATTATTGTTAGCACAGCCTGTTTGCGTTGTTCTTGTTTTGTTCGTTTTGATTGAAAACATTTGGTAGAACTTTCGATACATGTTTGATGTTTAAATTAATAAAATCATTCAATTAAATAATCTAATTTTAACCAGTATTATGTTCTGATTTTTATATAGGAGATGCAAGCAGGTGGACTGTTCCCGCAGCTGTTTCAGCATGTAAGTAGATGTTTATTTATTATTCCACACTTCAAAACTGATCAGATGATTCAGGAAATTGTGAAATAATCATGTAAATGGGTTTGCTCTGACCTGGATGAAATGCATAAAATGACTGATAGATCATGTTTTAGTAAGGGAAGAAAACTTTGCAAATGCTTTCAGACCCTCTAAGTATACATTTTTTATTTTTTAAAAAGATATAACCATTTTAAAAATGAAATAATAATATTTTATTGACATGTACTATATATATATATATATATGCACTGCGGTGGCTTAGTGGGTAGCATGATGGCCCCACAGCAAGAAGGTCACTGGTTCGACCCTTGGCTGGGTCAGTTGGCATTTCTGTGTGGAGTTTGCATGTTCTCCCCGTGGTTGCGTGGGTTTCCTGCGGGTGCTCCGGTTTCCCCCACAAGTTCAAAGACATGCGTTACAGGTGAATTGGGTAGGCTAAATTGTCCGTAGTGTACGTGTGTGAATGAGTGTGTATGGATGTTTTCCAGAGATGGGTTGCAGTTGGAAGGGCATCCGCTGCTTAAAACATATGCTGGATAAGTTGGCGGTTCATTCCGCTGTGGCGACCTCAGATTAATAAAGGGACTAAGCCGAAAAGAAAATGAATGAATTAATATATATATATATATATATATATATATATA
>CAIGQQ010003610.1:9124112-9147533 GCA_903798035.1 Danio albolineatus | reverse complement strand
ATAGACGGACTGACTGATTGGCTAATTTATAGGCTCATTGATTGATTCACTCATTCATTGACTAGCTATTGATTGATTAGCTAATTTATAGGATCATTGATTGATTGATTGAATGATCGATTGACTGGTTGATTGGCTAATTTTTAGGCTCGTTGATTAACTGACTCACTGACTGACTGATTGATTTACGTATTGATTAATTTGGCTTATTTATGGCCTCATTGATTGATTGGTTGACTGATTGATGGACGGACTGACTAATTGGCTAATTTATAGGCTCATTGATTGATTAATTCATTCATTCACTGACTGACTGACTGGCTGATGGATAGATCAACTTATTGATTGATTGGTTAATTTATAGGCTCGTTAAGTAATTCCTTTATTCATTTACTGACTGATTAATTGGCTAACTTAGGCTCATTTACTGACTGATTGATTGATTGGCTAATTTAAAGGCTCATTGATTGATTTATTGGCTAATTTATAGGTGCATTTATTGATTCATTCATTCAATCACTGACTGACGGATTGATTTGCTAAGTTATAGACTCATTGATTGATTGATTTTCTGATTACTTGATTGACTGGTTGATTTATTGGTTGATTTATGTACAAAGTTTGCATAAGATGTACAAGATTAATTTGTTTTACTTTTGTTTCTTTGTTTTTTCTTTCTCCTTTCATTCTTTCTTTCATTCTTATTATAATTTTTCACAGGCTTTTGTTTTGTTTTGAATGCAATTTGTCCAGGCCTCCTTGCAATTCAAGTTTGAAAGATAGATTTTTCATGAAAGCATATGTTTTCAAATGGTTATTTACTTTAACATTTTCATTTTTTGACTTACTTGGCTTATTCAATTCAAAATGCAATTCAAAACTGACAGTGTTATATATGGCGTATGCCCCAGAAAGCTTTTTTTTAGAAAGTTGTCTTTTTTTCTTCTTTTTTTGGGGTGCTTCTCTCTCTCTCTCTCTCCCTCTCAATCACTCACTCACACACACTTTAATGTGCTATCATGCTATACTAAATAAATAATGTAAGTTTTAAATAAAACATGATTATTTTTTTGTTCAGGTTATAGTAATGAGATATTTTTCTTTCCAAACTCAGACATGCTTAGAGACTCGCTCTCGTTATGAAATCAGCGTGGCGAGGCTCATCCAGGGGTTTAAATGCACAGGCATGGTTATGTAAGACATCATAATCCGCTGTCACTGTGGTTACCAGACCCAGCTGACTACAGTGATGCCTTAAAGCGAGACACTGCAGGCAGAAACACTGTTTTTCATGCACCTGCCAATTTGAGGCTTGTGGGCTTTTCATAAAACCTTTTTTTTATGTTAAGAAAACATCTAAAATATGCTTTTAAGTGTTCATTTTGTTGCACTTCATCAATGTGTGCCTTTAGATTTCAGTTATAGTAAATATTTTTAAAGGCTTTTTTGTCAAAACCTTTTATTTTCCTCCTGCCTCTACTAAATCATAAATCTACACTTCAGCCGCACTTGCATACACCACACTATTTTTATTCATATCTTATCTACTGGCGACCCACAGTTAAACATCAAGCAGTCTACTTTTTGATTACCTGACCAGCGGATTAACGGCAGGACTCGTGAATATGAAGAATCGCGCATAACAGGGTTTTATGCGTCCAATATGCAGTGTCAAGAGAGTGACTCCATAAGGTAACGTACACTGCACACACTGTGTAAAATGTAAAGTCGTGAACGCATGTGGGTGCAGGGATTACTCCTCCTTTAAATGTCCATGCTTAATCATAAATAGATAAGGTCTATGGATTTGCAGAGGTATCAACAATGTTCGTATATTTTTGGCTTGGAAAAGCCTTCTGTTAAAGTTGTGCTCATCCTTGCTACAGGCAAAAAAATCCTTTCAAGTGAATTGCACGTTTATTAAAACCAAATCTATGAAGTATCGTATCGGTATGGGCGAGTACACAAATGAAAATACTCGTACTCGTACTCGTTAGTAAAAAAGTGGTATCGGTGCATCCCTACCCCAGAGTGGACATCCCAACAGCACACAAGGGTTAAAGCATAAAAATTAATCAATTTGCAATTTGCTTATTTTTACATTACATTTTATAAAACATCTTTCTTGGAAATGTTATTTTTTTGTTCAAATTGACTACCCTTTCATTATGTTCGTCAGCTGAGGACGTTCAACCTGCCACCGGAGCTGCTCGTGCAGTTCTACTCAGCTGTCCTCGTGCAGTTCTACTTCTACTAATCCATCCTCTGCACTTCAATCACCGTCTGGTTCGGCTCAGCTGCCAAAACTGACCTCCGTAGACCACAGCGAATAGTCCGGACTGCTGAACGAATCACTGGCACTACCCTTCCTACACTTCAAGAACTGTACTTCTCCAGAGTGAGTTAAAGGGCTCGCAAAATCACCCTGGATGCCTCGCACCCAGGACAATTCCCGCTTGAACTGTTACCGTCTGGACGGCGCTTCAGAGCACCGAGCACAAAAACAGCCAGACACAGGAAAAGTTTTTTATCAGGCCATCTACCTCATGAACAGTTAAATACTTTCCTATTGTGCAATAAACGTGCAATACTTTCTCATACGCACTTGTACACAGCACTTTATAACAATATACAATGCAATACTTCTCCTTACGCATTTGCACACAGCACCTTATAACCTGTATATTTATAACAATCTGAACATACATTTCAACATCCAGATCCTTTTGAACTGACTCCATCTCTGTTTAATGTCTATCGTCTTCTTTTTTTCATATTTACTCTGTGTTGTCACTTGTCACTTTATGTACACTGGAAGCTTCTGTAGCCACAGCAAATTCCTTGTGTGTGAAGCACACTTGGCAATAAAACTGATTCTGATTCTGGGTTGCAGCTAGCGGTATGCAACCGCTGCATAAAACGCGTGCCGGAATAGTCGGTTGTTCTTTGCACTGTAGCGACCCCTGACTAATAAGGTACTAAGTCGAAAGAAAATGAAAATATGTTTAATATGTTCACCTGGAGTGTAAATAAAGGTGTTGCATTTAGACAGTCACTTCAACAAAAGCTCTTCTCTATGTTGCCAGTAGTTGTCAGTGTGTTTGGCATCCGCTTTGTACCGTGGGAGCATCTTTCAGAGCTGTAGCTAAGCATACATTCTTTTTTTCTCTACCAATCTTATTAGTATTTTGATGTAATATGCATATTACACCTCAGTGGCTTAAAGTCACCGCTCTGGTGCTCGGATCAGATGTTGTAGTGGGAGGAATCAAATTGTTGGATTTTCTCAGGGGCTTAATGTCTGTTTACTAAGACAAATGTGCAGAGTGTTACTTTGTATAATCATATGTTTCCCTGTTGAAGCTGCCAAGATAATTTTAAAGCAATAATTCACCCTAAAACTTTAATTTGTAGTCAATTTACTCTCCTTCGGGTCATCCGGGATATACTTTTTTTCTTCTGTAAAAAACTGCTATTGGCACTTTGAGAGTAAAAAAAAATGTACGTACAAATGTAAATGTATACACCATTATTAGGCAACTATTAGTGTGCAGAATTATTATGCAATTAAATGAAAAACAGAATAATAAATCAACTCAAAATTTCCATTAAAATTTAAAGGTGCAGTATGTATGTTTGGCACCCAATGGTTGAACTAGGTATTGCACACCTGGTTCAAAACAAACGCAAGCACAGATTGCCAGATTGACGACACCAACAGCAGTGTGCCTGACTGTCGAGCCTGAAGGCTGATTTTTCACATCATAGAAGGAATATTTTCCATATTAAAAGGAGTTGAAATCTATACATTAGAAACGGCTTCTATTTCTTGCAGCTGAACAACAGAAAACCGACAATGATCACCTCAGCTACACCTTATGTGCTTTATTCAGTGTTAAATGCTAATAATGTGAGTTTGAATGCCATTTCACATGACGTTTATTGCCATACCACTGAAAGCAGCAGCAGAGCTTGAAAATAAAATAAACCGTTTGAAATTGAACTTCGGAACTGTGATTCAAAACCAACACATATCAGTGATTCAGCATCTACATTCAATAAAGTTAGAGGTTTAATATGTATCAATTAGATACTAAAGCTTACCATTTCGTTGGAGTGCAGTAAGTGCACTATCCTGTGCTTCTGAATGGCTGTATTGGGCTGAACAGCCCAATTTCTGATTGATTCTGATTGATTTCTAATTTCCGGAGGTGGAGACTTCATGACTGAATGGATGAAAATGCGTGGTTTTCCAGCAAGGCTACAAGGGGTACTGAAATATAATTGGCTAAACTGACATTGGGTGGGCTAAATGACCAAAACAAAGATGGATATTCTAGCACGTAACACACATTTTCAAAGCAGAATATCTGACTTCAGATAAACAAGTTTGTTCACTTAGCATGCTTCTTAAATATCTGCAAATGTTATGGTATTTTTATGCTTTATAAAAGTCAAAAACTTACATAAAGCACCTTGATTTTTTTTTAATTATACAAAGTCCGTGCTTATATTGTAAAAGTATAGCAAATGATTTCAATTGTTGCGTTTTTTTTAAGAAAACAATTATTTATTTTAAACTTTAATACATTTTTATTTCACAGATTTTAGCTTTTTTAATTATCAAAAATATTTAAAATAAGAAAAAACGGTGCTACATAAAAATAATACTGTAAATAGTTTTTAAAAAAAATTTAAATGTTTATTTTTACAATCTCATTGTTGTGCAAACAGATCTTCCATTATTCCATTCATTATAAAACTGTCTAATTATGTTTGAATTCATATTATTTTTAATAATTTTAAAATATATATTTTTTAGAATAATATTTTGTCCATAATATAAAGTTGTTTTATATTTATTTATTTATTTTCAAACCAAGATATGGGGAATATGCTAATTTTACAAGTCCTAAAAACAGTTTTAGAATCCGTTCAGCCACTCTCAATGTCTGGAAAAGGCAAAACACTTTTAACTTAGCTTAGCATAAAGCACTGAATTGGATTAGACCATTAGCATCTCACTCAAAAAAAAAGCAAACAATAGTTTAAATAATTTTACTGTTTCAAAAAAACAATATAGCAACCTTTCTTTTCGATATCAGTCACAAGCCTTCTATTCACTGAGTCATCAGTTTCTGGATTTGGTCGGAATCAACTTTTTTTGCAGCCGCAACATTGTTCAGAGAGGTGTACTGTTTACCATGACTTGAGATTTTCTGCTTAAGAAGACCCCAAAAGTTCTCAATAGGGTTTATGTCAAGTGAAGAAGGGGGACATGTCATTATTTTTCCTCTTTAAGACAGGTATGCTAATAAGCATTCAAGTTTAAACAGCTTGGAATTGGAAATTATGGATAAAATGACGATATGGTCAAAATAATCACTTATAATTGTGCACAAAGTGCGTATATATGTGTGTGAAAAAATGAATACATTGTAAAAAGGACTGCAGAAATAAAAAACAAAAGTACAGATGATTGGGTCATATGGTTTCAGTTAAACCACTAAAGTCCCATTGACTGTTTTTTTAACAATGTTTTTTATTCCTTTTCAGCACGTTGAACATCTATGGCAGGGTAGAGAGCTCTCGGATTTCATTGAAAATATCTTCAGAACATGAACGAAGGTCTCAGATGATTGAAACAACATGAAGCTGAGTAATTAATAACACGGTTTTCTTTTATGGGTGAACGAATCCTTTAATATTCCATTGAAGAGAAAAGTCATCTCGAGTGACCCGAGGTTGACTAAATTAATGCACTTCAGTTTTTTGCCTGAGCTATATCTTTAAAGAAAACCCCAAAACACATCGACACAAAAGAGTTATTTTCCTTTTCATCTCACCTTGCTGAAAGCGCCTCGCTCACAGACACGCGCCTGGAATACATAGTTTGTCGTATGGCGTTGGTGTTTCATTATTGAGCCCGTTGACAGAGAAAATGAGCTTGGGGGATTGTGAGAGAAGCAGGGACGTTGTTTTGCAAGGTCTGAAGGGGCCAGGAGACAAACTGTACCGCGGTGAAGCTTTGACAGGTGGAGGTCCTTCATTCCCCTTCAGCGTTTTGTGTGTGTCTTTGTGTATGAAGGGCACGTCGGAAAGCAGGAGACGGTATAAAATAGAGATAAAGAGGAAGGTTGTGACTCTTTGGACAGGCTTTTTCCACATAAATGTGGAGGTCAACAGTGATGGTGGCTTCAGAACACAAAGAGTTCATTCATGCTGTACGTTTAGAAAGGTCAGCAGGTGTTCGGGAAAGTTGTTTGACATTGTTTTATACAGTATTCAGGGTTGCAGAGATAAGTGACTTCAAATAAAAAAGATATGTATTTAACTGAAGTGTTGACACTTATTGCTAGAAGAATAGTTTGAGTATAATGGTATTGAGTGGTTATTGGAACAATGTTTAGGTTACATGTGAAAATTATGAGAAAATATGGAGTAATGTGCAAATACAAAGCATAAATAAGAATCTTAAAGTGTAAAACGTGTTATATTATTTCTTATAAGATGATAAGAAAGAGGTAATAAAAGAGATATTGTGTACACACAAATATTTCAGCCTTTTCCAACTGTTTATTTAAGCAACATAGGCTCATTGTGGTTACGTTCCCCTGTCTACATTTCTGGAGACTGCAAATTATAACAGTACTAGACAGTACTAACAGTATTAGAGTTGCAGCTGGGAGGGCATCCACTGCGTAAAAAATATGCCAGAATAATTGGCGGTTCATTCCACTGTGGCAACGCCTAATAATCAAAGGCCCTGTTTACACTAGTGCGTTTTAGTTTTTTTTTTTTGAATATTTTTTTTATTGTAATTTTTGCAGACATAGAAAAACAAAGAACAGACAGACAAACCCATCATAATACAATAATCTGTGCAAAATGTAAAATAAAGCATGAAAAAAAGACAAAATGGCGACATACAAGACATATATGGTCTACAAAAAGACACAGCGATCGATGTAAAGAGAGAGAGAGAAAAAATAAAACACTTACAAATCTTCAGAAATTAAACAACATTATTAGTCTTTATGGTGCTTTAGAAAAAAAAGACAGGATCCCACATTTTATCAAATTTAGCAGAGTTCCCAGAAGTGGTATATGCTTTTTAGTTTTAAAACGGCGTGTTAGCATGAAAACGATCTGCGTCCACACTACTCCACCAAAAACGTATATCATGTGACCATTCGCGCACTCTGGGCATGCGCGTTCAAGTATAAACAGGAAGCATGTGTCTCGCTCGGCATTCTAAATAGGGCTTACGGACAACAGTGAAGGCTGGTCTGCCGTCTTCCGGTGGCGTTATAGTCATGTGATAGGGGCTTGACGAATAAGGGAAGGATTCAGAATGACCCAAAAGCCCCAATCAAGTAGCGAATCTCTGCAGCCACGCCTCCGTTTTCAGATGTCTTCGTTTTCCCCCATCCACACTGAGACGGAGCAGCTGGTGTTTTAGGATGAAAACGGCCTCTCCAGCGTTTCCAAAATGCTCCACTTTCGGGGCTCAAAAACAACGGTGTAATGTGGATGGATGGTGTAACCGTAGCAAAACTTATGCACTTGAAAACGAAAACGCATTAGTGTAAACCGTGCCAAAGACTAAGCCAAAGGAAAACGAATCAATGAATGAAAGATGAGCACAGATAGGTGAACACAGTGGGCGAACAAATTTGTATTTACTTTTTTTTGGCACGCAAAACATGTTCTTGGAGCCTGTGTATAATTTCATTTCCAAGGATGATAAGAAGAGGTAATAAGAGACATTGTACATTCGTAAATATTGCTGATTTTTCCAACAACTTATTAACCAGCATAAGCATATTGTGGTTACGCACCCCTGTCTACATTTCAGGAGACTGCAAAGTATGTAGCCAGTGGTACGTCTGGCTCCATTTCGTCTGTAAAACAAACACTGTTGGCCTGTTTCCACTGAGTGGTATGGTATGGTACGGTTCGGCACGCTTTTATGGCCGTTTCCACTGACAAAAGGTACCAAAAAGCGAACTGTGTGCCACTTTTTGGGTACTCTTTTGAAAGGCTACCTAGCACGACAAAAGGGTACTTTTAGCTTAACGATATACGAGAACGACATACTTCACCAGCCCGTACATAAGCAGAAGAATGAAAACAAAGGAACCGCTATTTTTAAATACACAGCCGAGACATTACACTGTATTCTATATATACTGTATAATAACAAGCCATGGTTGACCTGAGCTCAAACAAACCTTGTCGACTCGATGAACAGCCACAAATCCAAGAAGAGATAAATCTGCTGTATCCTGTTGTTGCTTTTCAAGGCCATCTAAAAGCGCAGTCGGTTTCACTTTCTCATGCACTTGCCATGTGTCTATATTTGAAATAACGAACTTCTTGAGCTGATGATAATAACGTGTGCATGAAGATTGAAGTGCTTCTGACAATCCTTTCAGAAATGGACAAATGCGAGAGTGAAGAACAAAAAAAAACAAAGGAGAAGCTGGAAAAACAAGGGAGGAAATGATTCTTTCAGCAACCTAAAAGATGAACAAACGGCCATGTTTAACTATTATTATCGCCTTTTGGACTATTATGAACTCGGAATGATGGTATTACTCTCTAACAGAGTTTTCATGTGCTGGTGAAGATTAAAGATAAATACAGATGAGAGGTTTGCCCTGACTATATTTTGTGTTATTTTTTTGAACCCGTTACGAACCTGTTAAAAAGCCTGAGCGGTTTCTTTGTCTCCAGAGAGTTTGCCGCGCATCTATATTTGAAATAACGACAGCTATCGTTAATTATAGACTGAGAGCGGGACGTAGCTTTTCCGGTATTACAAGAATGAATGAAAAATAAAATAATTAAAATAAAAATGAAAAGGCGTCACGGTGGTGCACTGAGTAGCACGATCACCTCACAGCAAGGAGGTCGCTAGTTGGCATTTCGGTGTGGAGTTTGCATGTTCTCCCCAAGTTGGCATGGGTTTCCTCCGGGTGCTCCAGTTTCTCCCACAAGTCAAAAGACAAGCGGTACAGGTGAATTGGGTAAGCTAAATTGTTCGTAGCGTATGTGTGTGAATGGAAGTATGTGTGTTTCCCAGTGATGGGTTGCAGCTGAAAGGGCATCCACTGCGTAAAACATATGCTGTATAAGTTGGCGGTTCATTCCACTGTGGCGATCTCAGATTAATAAACGGACTAAGCCGAAAATTTAATTTAATTTAATTTAATTTAATTTAATTTAATTTAATTTAATTTAATTTAATTTAATTTGTTTAATATTTTTTTGTTTTCTTTCTGCTTCCACAGAAATCCTAAGACATATTTTTTTGGCATGACATGACTTTTATCTTTAATTGGCATTTGTGTATTTCTCTTATAAATTTTTTTTATCACAGCTCATATCTCAAATAATTAATAATAATTAATAACCACAATCAGATGATTAGTTAATGATTCTGATAACCTCAATAGTATTTTTTTTTTACTTGTGTTTGTCATGATGGTTCTTATTCTCTCCTATAGGCTTCTCTGTTTTTTATCGATAGACTGAGTAAGGGAAAGGCGCAGACAGACACCTCTCTGAGATGAGCTGCTGGCAGTGTGTGTGTGTGTGTGTGTGGAGAAGGTGCCAGGAGGACGTGGCACTTGTTGGCGATTTGGAGCCGTTTCTGTGGCCTGCTGCATTTAACGGGATTGGCTGATGGACTGGGGACTGAGCCATTAATCTCTCTTCCCTCTTATCCAATTACAGCACCTATAGTGGAGCGGCGAAAGCAGGGAGTTTGTGCCAAATGCCAGCGGCAAACTCACAACAGACTGTGTTTTACAATCACAACTATCTGGAGGCGGCGGCAAGGTACAGTTCAGCCCAAAAGGATTGTTTGGTCAGTGTTTGCTGACCCTCAAGTCTTTTTAAAGCTTGTCAGTGCTGTTATATTTGCACTGGAATGGAAAAAGTTGTCTTTGCTTCTTCTGTACAAATAACAGTTTGTAGTGATCGTGTCCATAAAGCTGCAAAAAAGGAATTACTGCAGTTACTTATGCAGTATATTCAAGCTTTTTGAAGTCTGATGATGAAACTTGTGTTCAATTTTCAACATGGACTCATTGTAAATACTTACCCCAGTATACATTTCTGAAGAGCTTGAATTATGTAGCCAGAGCTACGTATTAGGTTTGGGTGATGTCGGCCAATTAAGCATCGTACGATATCTAATGTGAAATATTGCGATGGATGACGGCATCGTCGTCATAGGTCGCGGTAAATTAATTATTTATGAATAATTAATTTATCCATAACGAATACATTATTTGTAGCCTACCATTTCAACTACCTGACGCGCATTGTCTTTGTTTGACCCATAACCAAATTATAAACAAATAAATATAAGTTACACACAAATTAGGTTGTTAAAAAATGTGCACAACCAACAGAAACCAACCAATCATGTGATCGTGTTCATAAAGCCGCAAAAAGGAATTACGGTTAATGTAGGTCATACTGCTTATGCAGTATATTCAAGCTTTTTGAAATCTGGTGATGAAACACAGGCTCATTGTGAAAACGTTCCCCGGTATACATTTCTGGAGAGCGCAAATTATGTAGCCAGAGCTACGTATTAGGTTTGGGAGATGTCAACCAATTTGGCATCGTACAATATCTAATGTGAAACATCGCAATGGACGATGGCATTGTAGTCATAGGTGAAAGTGAATTAATTATTTATGAATAATTAATTTATTCATAACAAATAAATTATTTGTAGCCTACCGTTTCAATTACCTGACCCACATGGTCTTTGTTTTACTCATAACCAAATCATAAATGAATAAAGATAAGTTACACACAAATTACCACCTGTCAATCCCTTGTTTCCACAGCACGCTGGCATGACTAGGCAGAGTGATCTGTGTCGTTATAATGGCGTCAACCAACTTGGTTGGTAAAAAAGGTACACAACCGACAGGAACCAACCAATCGTGTGATCGTGTTCATAAAGACGCAAAAAAAAGGAATTCATTCATTCATTCATTTTCTTTTCGACTTAGTCCCTTTAATAACTTAATTACTTACCTAATTCACCTATACGTACCACATGTCTTTGGACTTGTGAGGGAAACCGGAGCACCCAGAGGAAACCCACGCGAACACGGGGAGAACATGCAAACTCCACACAGAAATTCCAACTGACACAGCCGGGACTCGAAACAGCGGCCTTCTTGCTGTGAGGCGACATCGCTACCCACTGCGCCACAGCGTCGCATACAGATTTTTTTCATTTATTTTATTTTTTTATTTTAGGAAGAGGCCATTTTTTTGTTAAACATTTTATCTAATATTTAAGTTTTATTCCTTTTTTAGCTTTATTTCAATTATCTGATATTTTACCAGATGTGTTTTTCCACCTTGAGGCTTTTAGAATATCAATAGTAAAACATTTTAAATAATTTATTAATTTATAAGTATAAATAATATTAAAACAAAATTAATTTATTTGTGTTTTTACGTTCATTAAAGCAATTATTATATTATATTATATTATATTATGTTATATTATATTATATTATATTATATTATATTGGCGCGTGAGTAGCACGTTCGCCTCACAGCAAGAAGGTCGCTGGTTCGATCCCCGGTTGGGGCAGGTCCCGATTGGGCCAGTTGGCATTTCTGTGTGGAGTTTGCATGTTCTCCCCGTGGTTGCGTGGGTTTCCTCCGGGTGCTCCGGTTTCCCCCACAGTCCAAAGACATGCGGTACAGGTGAATTGGGTAGGCTAAATTGTCCATAGTGCATGTGTGTGAATGGGAATGTATGGATGTGTTTCCCAGAGATGGGTTGTGGCTGGAAGGGCATCCGCTGCGTAAAGCAAATGCCGGATAAGTTGGTGGTTCATTCCGCTGTGGCGACCCCGGATTAATAAAGGGACTAAGCCGAAAAGAAAATGAATGAATGAATGAATGAATTATATTATATTATATTATATTATATTATATTATATTATATTATATTATATTATATTATATTATATTATATTAAATTAAATTAAATTATATTATATTATATTATATTATATTAAATTATATTATTGAAAGATTTTTATTTTTACAAATAATATTAAGATGTAATTAATTTATTAGTTTTTTACATTTGTTAATTGAATTATTAATAAATACATTTATTTTGATAAGAAAGAAAGAAAGAAAGAAAGAAAGAAAGAAAGAAAGAAAGAAAGAAAGAAAGAAAGAAAGAAAGAGAAAAAACTTTTATAAAAATAAAGTGGGTGTTAACTATATTGAGTAATATGCATTTAATTATAAATAACACAAGCGTGAACATATTTAAAATAGGTTTGGACCAAAACAACATAACTTGTTAACAGACTCAAAGTGGGATAAAATGTCTATTATATGATCCCCTTACAGAATTTGCTGGAGAACTAGTCGGTATGGATTGGTTTCAGGTTATTGGATGGAGAGGTGGGAGAATGGGAATGGTGGAGAGCGAAGCAGTGTTTAAATCTGCTAAACACAGTGGACAATTAGGCTTAAATGCTGCCATTATCTGTATGGGCCAGCTGTCTTTGCAGAATGATTTCTGGTGCTATCAGATGGTTTTGGATGAGTAATCAGAGATCATGCTGTTTGGTGTCGCTTCCAACAGAACAGCATTACTGAACCGACTCACATTAATGGACAATTTCACCGCAACAGGAAAGAAAACACTAGTTTCACTCTAGTTTATTCCAACATTTAACGTTCTATTCTCCAGTGAGACAGGTTACATCATTGGTCTCTCACAGTTCATCACTAGTATCTCAAAGGACATCTTTCAGAGGCAAGTCAAGTTGAGCTTTATTGTCATTCCACTACATCTACATGGTCAGACTGCATTTTTACATTTCCTGAAGACAATAGTTGTTGTGCTGTTCCTCTAAATGTGTTCTAATTTTGATTCTGATTCCATGTTAACATTCCAAATCCTTTATGATGTCACTAATAATTTAATTAAGCTTTATTGTCATTTTGACATACGATGGAACGGAATGTCTCGCAGGACCACAGTGCTTCAGTACGGAAGTCCTAAGAGGCCATGCATTAAATTATTTTTTCTCTCTTGTTATGTCGTGATCACAACATAACAACTAATTATCTCGTGATCTCGACATAACAAAAAGTTGTTTTCTCGTGATAACGACATAATTTTCTCGTGATCTCGACATAGCAAGTTGTTATGTCGTGATCACGACATAATTATCTCATGATCTCGTTGTTATGTCGTGATCACGACTTATTTTTTGTTTTTATTTATTTACTGTATGTATTTATTATTATTGTTGTTGTTGTTGTTGTTATGTCGAGATCACGAGAAAATTCTATCGTTATCACGAGAAAACAACTTTTTGTTATGTCGAGATCACGAGAAAATTAGTTGTTATGTCGAGATCACAAGATAATTAAGTCGTGATCACGACATAACAAGAGAGATAAAATAATTTAATGCATAGCCTCTTAGGCATACCCGTCTCACAACATTGGGATGTGAAAATAAGGGATCATCCCCCCCAAAACACCCCCCCCCCCCCCCCCCCAAAAAAAAAGATTTAAAAAAAACAACTTATTAAATATGTCCTTCTGGAGCCGTTTCAAAGTAAATAAACAGTTAAACAGTCAGTAATAATTTTTCTATTATTATTTGCAAAAGAAA
The DNA here is from genome assembly GCA_903798035.1 of Danio albolineatus. Classification (NCBI taxonomy): domain Eukaryota; kingdom Metazoa; phylum Chordata; class Actinopteri; order Cypriniformes; family Danionidae; genus Danio; species Danio albolineatus. Next base: position 9,133,837 of record CAIGQQ010003610.1, on the reverse strand, counting down.
ATTTAATAGCATACGTTAGCAAACAGTTTAGCTTATTAAAATTAGCTGTTATAAAGAAATAGGATCAAGTTATCAAATCTTATTCATCTTTTCCTCACTGTATAACTCACACATTATGAATAAAGAGCAGTGAATGAATCTCATTTATCTAGATTTTTTGTTTGATTAGGTGTCACTGTTATAAATAAAAGAAGTTTACATATATAGTTATAATGAAAGCATTTGATTGCTTACCTAAAGTTTTATGCTCCATTTAGGAGAAAAATGTTTGTGTTTGAACAGACATATACACATAATTAATAATAATAACATCTAAAGATGTCGATCTTGATGAGGTTTTTTTCAAACACAAACACAAAACCCAGTATCCACTTTCACTATGCCTCTAATCGAGTATACAGAATCCGTTTGGGAAACATCGTCTATTTATCACTACGGACGTGTCAGCTGAAAGTTACGCACCGCTTTATGACTGTTTTGAGGATTGTATAGGAGGAGCTACTATTAACTATAGATAAAGTATAAATACTTAACTATACACATAACCTAAGGCAGACTACACAAGTATTTTTACATAAGACAGAACAATACTGTGCAAAGGAAGTATTTTAAGGTTGGAGAAAACACAAAACAACATGATTCGTGGCACGTTCACAAGTAAAGATTGTATCCCTTATTGCAGTCTTTCTCAAGGATGTTCCTGGAGGACCACCAGCACTGCAGTTTTGGATTTCTCCTTTGTCTTTCACACCCATTAAAGGTCTTTTAGTCTCTGCTAATGAGCTGATGATCTGAATCAGCTGTGTTTGGTTAGGGAGACATGGTAAATGTGCAGAGCTGGTGGTCCTCCAGGAAAGTGGTCGAGAAACACTGCCTTATTGCGTCCTTGTAAGACGGAGTTTAAGTAAATTGTCTGGTGCGTACAGAGAGAAGAGTATTTCTACAGGTGGTTTGTCAAACCCACTCACGTTCAGAAATGTGCAATTTTTTTAGAAGTGATTGTAAGAAAGTCTCTGGTGCAAATGGTTGAGGAGATGCAAGGAGCAAGGTTTGTGTGACTTGCAAAGAGTTGAAGGTCAATAAATAGTTTGGCGTTGTCCTGCTGCTGTGGCTGATCAAGCAAATCTTTGTTTCTGTTTAATATTATTGGTAAGAATATTTATTGGAATAATGTGTTCTATAAGTGTGTACTCACACTAGGTACAGTTGCCCTGAACCGTGCAGAAGCTAGATTGTCCACCTTCACCTCTTCCCCGGCGGCCTGCACTCACACTGTGTTTTACCATCCAAACCTGACCGCGCTTACCTCATCAATGATGCGACTGTTCAGTTTAACAAGAAGAGAAGCGCTCTCGCTCAGCACAGTGGACATTGCTTTAGTTATATCGTTTTAGTCATGTGGGATGCAGTGACAGTCAGTCAAATCTTTTGCTGAAGAGATCCACCACTTTTGACACTTATAAATGTTCAGGAAAGACATCTGCAGTTAATATCACTTTTGATCCTCAGGACATTAACACTTATTTTTCTAATTTTTTATAGGAACCTTTATACAACCGATTATCATGGATCATATGAGGCTCTGATTAATTATTTAAATGAGATTTCGCTTCCCAGCATTTCTGATGACGCTAGGACTCTTTTGAATGCCCCTTTTACAGAAGATGAAATCTGGCATGCTATTCAGTCAATGCCATCCGGTAAAACTCCTGGCCTAGACGGGTTTCCATTGGAGTTTTATAAGCAGTTTTGGCCTGAACTTTCCCCAATTTTAATGCCAGTGATAAACAATCTTTTTGAGATGAACTCTTTGCCTGAATCTTGGTCATTGGCAATTATCAGCCTGCTTTTGAAAAAAGACAAAGATCCAACAAATTGTTCATCTTATCGCCCAATTAATCTACTTAATGTAGATTATAAAATTATTGCCAAGTCCTTAGCTCGACGGCTTGAAAATGTTTTGCCTCATGTTGTTAATCCAGACCAAACTGGTTTTATGAAATCGAGGTACGGTTCAGACAATATTCGAAGAGTTCTAAATATTCATTCATTCATTCATTCATTTTCTTTTCGGCTTAGTCCCTTTATTAATCCGGGGTCGCCACAGCAGAATGAACCGACAACTTATCCGGCATTTGTTTCACGCAGCGGATGCCCTTCCAGCCACAACCCATCTCTGGGAAACACATTCATACATTCTCATTCGCACACACATACACTATGGACAATTTAGCTTACCCAATTCACCTGTACCGCATGTCTTTGGACTGTGGGGGAAACCGGAGCACCCGGAGGAAACCCACGCAACCAGAACATGCAAACTCCACACAGAAATGCCAACTGGCCCAACCGGGACCTGCCCCAACCGGGGATCGAACCAGCGACCTTCTTGCTGTGAGGCAAACGTGCTACTCACGCGCCACCGTGGCGCCCAAGTTCTAAATATACTAGATCATTTAAATTTTACCAAAGAATCGGCTTTTATTGTATCCCTAGATGCACAAAAGGCGTTTGATAGGGTAGAATGGCCTTTTCTTTTTGCAGTTTTAGATAAAATACAGTTAGGATCTAATTTTATTGATTTAATCAAATGCCTATATTTATATCCTATAGCCCAGGTTAACACTAATAAATTTTCAGGAAAGTCTTATTAGGAGGTTTGCTGAAGATGTTGTATTTCGGGTGGGGTGGGGTGTGTCTTTAATAAACTACGACAGTTTGCGTTAATTGAAAAGTAAGAATGATTAATAAATCAATATGAAACAGTCCCTTAGGGCGTACTCACACTATGCTATCCGAACCGTGCTCAGGCCCGTTTCCCGGATAATTTTAGAAGTGTGAGTGCGCTGAATCGGGCTCAGGCACGGTACAGTTGGCCGGCCCTGGCCCGGTTGGAAGAGGTGTGCCTGAGCCCGGTTCACTTGGGCTTTGGCGCGGTACACTTGTAGTGAGAGTGAAGAGCCCGAAAGTGAAGAGGAGACGTGACTTTTGGGGACTGATTCATATGGATTTATTAATCATTCTTACTGTTTAATGAACACACACTGTCGTAGATTATTAAAGACGCAAACCCCTCACTGCACGACAGCTGCGCCTTTAGTAAACCTTCTAATTCCTGCAGCACGAGGACATCATGATTGTTTATGAGCATCAGCAGTGGCTGATCTGTTCGGGGGAATATTTGACTGTGTGTCACTGCATATCAAACCACTGAAACCATATAATGATATAAAGAAATCTCCACTGAAATCTCCGAAAGCGCTTCTCTTACACTGAACAGCGCATCATCGATGACGTAAGTGTGCTCAGGCCCGAATGCAATGAGAGTGCAGGCCGTTGGGGGAGACAGAAGGGGGGACAAGCGTGCTTTGGCCCGGATAAAGGGAACTTTACATAGTGTGAGTACACCCTTAAAAGTGACGCTGCGTCTTCAGTTTTGCGCAAGTGTACCACGCCAAAGCCCAACCAAATGGCGCTCTGGCACACCTCTTCCAGCCAGCCAACTGAACCGGGCCTGAGCCCGATTCGGTGCACTCACATTTTTTAAACGAACTGGGAAATGCACCCAGGCGGGGTTGAAATAGCCTAGTGTGAGTGCACCCTAAGGGGCCGATCATTGCGCTTTTCCATTCTAAAGCCGCCTTTCCACTGCACCCGACATTCGGACACGACTGTCGGAATACGCCCCCTTGTGGCAGTCGCACAGTATTTTCAGTGTTGTCGTGCACCATGGGGGAGACGCTGATTCTCGAAGTGTCCGAAATAAAGGAGTGCAAGAGCCCTTACTCTCCGTGTGTTCACTATGGTTGAACAAATGAAGGAATAAATGAATACTGAAACTCATAGACTGCTAAAAATTTTGGAGGGAATGTGGAGACAACATAAAAGATTTTTATTACTCATTTATGAAGTAAAATGTTTTTCTTTTTAATACAGACCTTTTCTGATAAAAAAAAAAAAAAAAAACTATTTCTCATCTCGCACACACGGACCTGCTTGTACAACACTGAAATACATCACTTCCAGTCGGCCGGTCGCAAATGGTCTAGTTGCAGGAGTTCAAATATTTCAACGGAACCGCAGCTCAAATCGGATCCGAATTTACCGCATACGGAGATGATCAGAACTCCACGCAGCTCCCGGACTACTCTCCATTGGAAATGAATGACTTCCGGTCTGTCGCTTGTCGTTTGTCGTGTGCAGTGGAAAGGCAGCTTAAGAATGCAAGGCGCACTACATTGCCTTTTTTGTTGACATCTCAGAAATATTCACAGTTCATCGAGTTGTTCAAATGTAAAGTAAGCTAAAAGACAGCTAGCCCTGTCAGGAGTAGCAGGCTAGTGCAGAAACTCCATTAAAAATACTGGGGTTAAATAAATTCCATATTTTAAAGTCGTGGAATGGAATTTGGAAGAAAAAAGGAGTTTAATGCAGTGCTTCTTCTCCGGTCGGATACTCAATTTATATCGTGTATATATATCAGGCAGTGACAATCACTTATTTTTAAAGAAATCAGATCTTAACCATGGTGGGTTTTAATGGCAAGATAGTTCACTGGAGGTGCTTGGACTGGCTGCCTAAAAATTAAAAGTCTGTGTGCATGCACCCCATTGGGATTGGAGCTAAACTCTGTAGGACACCAGCCTTCCGGGACTGAGTTTGGGCACCCCTGCTAATGTCTAGATCAGTGGTTCTCAACTGGTTTGGCCATGGGACCCACATTTTTGCATGGTCATCAAGCCGTGACCCAAATTTCTATGAACTATAATGTAATTTTAGGAATCATAATTAATTTGTATTTATTTGTTAACATACACAAGTAGTGACAGATAAATCATAAGAAAATCACCAAGACTTACAAATAAACAATATTTTATTGCTGTCATTTAACAAAATGTGTCAAATGGTAGAAATATTACAGAGTAAAAACGAGAAATACTGTAAATAGCGGTTAGGGTAAGGAAAGGTTCAGTTCCCATGAACTAAACTGAACTGTTGTCGCATGCGCATTTTAAAATAAGTCCGTTATAAGCTAGATTATTCACTGTTATGAATATTGTGCATTTGTCAGTCCCACTTATTGCAATTTCCCCCTCTTACCTCCAAGACAACAAGCAACATCAGCATGAAAGCTTTTTGCTGTTTTCATTTTGATTCATGCAAATTACATTACGACATACAAAAAAACACTGCATTTCAACTGTGCTCTGGGCGTTTTTACTGTTTCTCTTTGCAATTGTGTTATGACATTAAGCTTCATGTGCTTGGTGCATTAACAGATCAATATCATCAGTCGCAGTGGCCTTTTTAAATCATAATGGCTACTGTATGTACAGTGATGCCGTTTCTTGTAGACGAGTGCTTGACTGTAAAAGGTTCTGTCACAGAACAGTTGAATAGATTTATTGCGGTTGCCGTATATTGTTCTGTCACTTTAATGCAATGAAATAACAAAAAGCATTCATTACTTTTTATTAAAGCAATAAATTAAGATCATGTCATTGTGTGCTTATGCCGATGTTATTTCCCATTTGTTTAGCTGGAGTTCCATGCATTGCTCTGGTGTGATTTATTATAATTTTTTTTTCTTACAGACTTTAACAGTGTAAAAATCTTGATGGTTCTGTGGGTCTCGTCTATCAAATCTGATCTTTAATTTGTATTTTCTATTGAATTTAAGTCAGGTGATTGGCCGGGCCATTCTACAGCTTGATTTTCTTTCTCTGAAAGCATTTTAGAGTTTCATTGGCTTTTAGATCATTGTCTCGCTGAAATGTCCACCCTGATAGATGTTGCAGATAGTACTAATTTACAATGGTGAAAGGCAAAGGGTTGCTAAAGAACCACTGGGAGATTTCAGCTGCTGTCTGGACATTCACTGCCTTTTTATGCCTCCGTTTCTTCATGTGTTCAATACCTTTTTCCCTGTGTCATTTCATTTTGATACACATAGCCTAATTAGTAAACTAATTAGTTTTGTTTTCTTTGCATATATGGATTTATTTGGTTGTTTTCAACATCCAGAGAAATATGTTTTCTGAGAAAAATGCTGACAAGTTAAATACTTATTTCCCCCACTATCCGTCCATCCATCCATCCATCCATCCATCCATCAATTATTATTATTAAACAGCGTGGAAAATCTGAATCTGAAGGACCATACACATCTTTTTTTCCATACAGTGAAAGTTTAATGTGCCTGAATCATCTTCAGAAAGACAAGACATGTTATAGAATTATAATGAAAGTGTAATAGGTAAGTGTTTTTTAATGTGTTTTTAATTAGTTGAACAATATACTATTTTACTCATATATTTTACACTATTTAATATTGAGCAAATATTTCTCTGAACATTCAGAAATAAAGCATCATATTAGGAAAGGAGGAAAACTCGTATAAGGAACGCAGGAAAACTCATATTGGGAAAGCATTCTTCAAACATATTTACAACTACTAATTTGTTGCAAAATATAATTTTCAGTTAAAGTATCAGTTCACCTAAAATGCGAATTTCCTCAACATTTTCTCATAAAATGTATTCAGAAAAATAGAACAGTTGGGAAAAAAACAGACATTCACAGTAGAAGCAAAAATACTATAGTAGTCAATGTCTGTTTTTTTCCAACGTTTTTCAGAATATATTATTTTGTGTTCAGTAGAAAAAAGAAACAAACAGGTTTGGAACAAGTGGAGTGAGTAAATGATGACAGAATTTTCACATTTGAGAACTATACATTTGTAATGTGAACTGGGACGCTGATTATTATGGGAATGGTCAGGCAAGCAATGGTCAATACAGGAACAAACAGATGTATACGGGCAAGCTAGAGTCATGGTCAATAAACAAGCGGATGGTCAAAAGGCAGGCAGCATACAACGTAAATAAACAAACAAAAAGCAAGGAGGGCGATGCAGTGGGTAGCGCTGTCGCCTCATAGCAAGAAGGTTGCTGGTTCGAATCTCGGCAAGGTCAGTTGGCATTTCTGTGCAGAGTTTGACCCCAGATTAATTAAGGGACTAAGCTGAAAAGGAAATGAATGAATGACAAAGCAAGAATCAAAACTGGCAAGGCAAGGAAAACGCATCGTAATGTCACAGTACAGTAAAACAAGACTCATCCCAGATGTGTGTGTGTGCGCTGTATTTAAAGTCCTTGTAATCAGTCTTTGACAGTCCTCTGCCTGTGTGTTTGCAATCAGTCATGATCAAGAACTGGTGTGAGTGTGTGTGGTGCATGACTGGAACTTGTGGTCCATATACCGGCAGATTTGTAGTCCTTTTAGCAATCTGCATGTATACCAGTGATCTGCAAGCATAGATCGCCGGTGATTGTGACAACATTAAAGTTTTTCAGATATGACTTGCTCCCAAAAAATGACTTTTGCTGCTTGTTCAAACTACTTATTTAGAATAAGTTGAAACAACACAGTTTTTAGGGGACAACTTAATTTTTTTATGTTCAGTCCACTCAAACGATTAGCTAAATCAATTTGTTTTGGGATTGTTTTCAGCATTTTTACAGTGAAAGTATACACATCAAAACATAAAATCTGAACATTAGAAACATTCAAAATCATATTCTTGTAACTTCAAGTGAACACTATTGTTCATGCATCAACAGGATCTTCATAAAGCACTGCTGTTCGCTGTACCCTCGCACAATAAGTCTGGAAAAAGATTGAATTATGCAATCTAATTATGTAAATTCGCTGCGGCGCTTTTAATGAGCCCGGTATTAGTCTGTATCCTTTATCAGTTGCCTGCAGTCTAATGTTGGGACAGTGCTGCTCGCATCCTGTTAGGAGTGTCTGCACTAATTGGCTGCTTTATATAAGAGAAACCTGTGGGAGACAGGATTCGGATTGTCAGATGTGTAGAACAAACAAACAGCAGAGCCCGGCACGGCACAGAAATAGCTGGCAACAAGCCGTCCCCGAGGAGCTTTCAGCACAGCCACCAGGAACAGCAGAGACGAGATGAAAGCTTGAAGAGATCCTTCGCCCCAACATCAAAACGTGTTGACGGAGCAGAGTGCATAGGGGATTTAGCCTCTTGTGCATTTCACACTGTAGAGGGTTAATAGATGTCCGTTTCCAGAAAAATGCCTTCCTTGTTCTGGATTGGCTTAGAAGAGCTGGAGAGACAAAAATGCTCCAGTGAGGGGAACAAATGTCCTTCTTTTTGGAGCCTTTTAAAGGTGCAAAACATCCAGAGACCAAACTGCGGCCCTGCTGAGGAGTCAGCCAGACATCCTGTCACACTGCATTAGTGTGCTGCTGTTTTCTTATGTCGGCTTGATGACGTAAACAAACTGTTGTGTAAGCTTGAGCTCTATCTGGCTAGAAACTACAATGCAAAACCTGAACAAACTATTGAACCTAGAAGCCACTCATAGTTTCAAGAGGTTTGCAACTGCCAGACCTGCCCGTCAATCCATCTATGTTCACCTATCCATCCATCCATCCAGCCATCCATCCAAAGATTTATCACAACTGTTCAATTGTCCATCAATCCTTTCACCATATATATATACACCAACCTATTTGTCCATCCATCCACTTGTCTATCTATCTGTCTGCCACTCTATCCAACTACCCATCTATTTACTTAGCAATACCTGAACAAACTATTAACACTAGAAGTTGCTTAGCATCCATTCATTCAGCTTTGTACACCCTGTCTATCCATCTATCTGTCCATGTTCTCCCCGTGTTTTGTTCGTCAGTTTCCTCCGGGTGCTCCCGGAATTGGGTAAGCTAAATTGTCTGTAGTCTAAGTGTGTGAATATATGGTGTTTCCCTGCGATGGGTTGCTGCTTGAAGGGCATCCGCTGTGTAAAACATATGCTGGATAAGTTGGCAGTTCATTCTGCTGTGGCGACCCTGATTAATAAAGGGACTAAGCTGAAAAGAAAATGAATATTCATCCATGCTTCTTCATGAATCCATCTTTCTGACCAGTCCATACGTCCATCTCTCCATCTTTAAGTCCATCCATTTGTCCATCCATCCATCCTTCAGTTGGTCTGTCTGTCTGCCTATGGATCTATTAAACAAAAAAAACCCTGTTTTTGTTTATCATCTGTTTGTCATCTGTCTGATCAAGCCATCAGTCCATCCGTCTATCATATTCATACTGGAGTCCGTCCTTCAGTTCGTTTATTTATCTATCTATCCTTCGGTCCATCCATTCTTTAGTCCATCCATCTGTCCATTCTTCAGTCCATCCATCTGTCTATCCTTCAGTTCATCCATTCTTCTGTCCATCCATCCATCCATCCATCAGTTCATCCATCTGTCCGTACATCCATCCATTCATCCATCCATCCATCACTCCAACCATTCATCCATCAGTCCATCTATTCTTCTGTCCATCCTTCAGTCCATCCATTCTTCTGACCATCTATCTATACGTCTTCCAGTCCATCCATTCTTCAGTCCATCCGTCTGTCCATCCTTCAGTCCATCCATTCATCTGTCCATCCTTCAGTCCATCCATTCTTCTGTCCATCCATCCGTCCATCCATCTATCTATCCATCCATCCACCTGTTCATCCATATGTCCGTCCATCCATACCTCCATCCATCCATTCATCCATCTGTCTGTCCATTCGTTTGTCTATCCATCTATCTGTCCATCCTTCAGTCCATCCATTCTTCTGTCCATCCATACATCGGTCCATCCTTCTGTCCATCCTTCAGTTCATCCATTCTTCAGACCATCT
>CAIGQQ010003610.1:9055328-9085064 GCA_903798035.1 Danio albolineatus | reverse complement strand
ATTGCACTCTAGGCTAGTTTTTAACTGCAGATGGTGCTCTAGGCTAGTTTTTAACTGCAGATGGTGCTCTAGGCTTGTTTTTCACTTTTATTGGTAGGACAGTGGAGATTGACAGACAGGAAAGCGTGGGGAGCAGAGATAGGGGAAGGATTGGCAAAAGACCTCGAGCCGGGAATCGAACTCGGGTCGCCGCGAGCGCTAGGTCGCACTAACCACTAGGCTATTGGTGCCGACAAAACCCACTTTCACTCAAACCAGTTTATGTAAACTATACATTTGAGTTGATTGAGTAAATCAATTCATTGCCCAGCCCTATGCTTGTGCTGTGTTCCCACCAGATGTGGATGAAGCATCAAGCAAGAGTGATTTACATGTCAAGTCAATGCCAAGACACAAATAGACATCTTGCGGCGCGATTTGCGTGAATGAGGCAGCACGAATGAAGTGGTGTGAGTTGACTCTTTTGCACACTTGCCACATGGATTGCTCAAGTTGCAAGATCTGACCTCCAGCGGACATTCGCATCAAGTTAACCAAACATGAGCTTGTTCTTGTAGGAGCGTGATTATGATGTGGTGCCTGTTGTTGGTGTCCCGAGGGGAAATCCTCTTGCCTCTTACCAGACAACAGTTCATCAAACTGAGCTAGGCTCAGTCTGAAGCACTGCTGAAAGCCTCCATCATCCAGGTACAGTCATCCAGGTACTGATGAACTCACAGAGCGGGTTGCACCTCTTAAAGGGTCTAGTAAGCCTCAGACATGGCGCTGAACGAATGTACACTGCTTTTCAGCCTTTCTAAATCACAAAACACAGCTAATCCCTCAATAAAATCCATGCATTTAGCAACAAAGCTAGAGTTACATGTCTATTTACGCGTGATTTATTCGCACATGCCGCGCCTGGTGTGAACACAGAATTGCTTGTGGTAAATTGCTTTTGGTACATTCTTTGGTACTGCCATAGTATAACACATCTATTTGCTTTTTCACTCTTTCAACAGTTCAAACCTATCGAGTGAAGAACCAACAAACCCAAAGAGCTGGATTACGACCAAAAGGAGCGCTATGAGTTTCTGAGATTGCTCTTCTTTCCTCTCCTGACTCATCTTCCCATTGGGCAGTGGATGGTGAAGAGCCAACAGGCCCCAGAGGAGCCGTGAGGTGTTTCTCACATCCTCATCTGCCAGGACACACTCCTCTTTTATCAGTCCAGTCACTTCAGAAAGAGCCATCGCCACAATGACTTCTCACAGCCGTCCAGGTAAGAGCTTCATCTTCTGTTACTCCTCTCAGAACAAGATGAACACTCTGGAATCAGCTTCGGTTTCAGTTACGCTCGACTGTAAATAAACCTTTTGTGATCCAGATGTGTGGCATCACAAGCCTGTTTTTCTCCTGGTGTAGAGTAGGCTAGTGTTTCTCTGCTACAGGAATGGCACGTGATAGGGATTTGAGGGTTTATAATTGGCCTAGAGAAACCAGACAAAGCTTTTTGGGCAGGTCCTAAAATTTGTTGTATAATCTTGCTAGCTTTACCCTGGAATTATTGTGAAATGTGCATTTAAATCAAACATTTTCATAAGTTTTCAAGTTTATTTGTACTTTTCTACATTTTTAACAGCACCAAGGTGAATAAATGACTTGATGTTCCTTTTTTGAACGAACTGAGGTCTTAAAATTGGAAATTGGAAAGTTTTACACAGTGAAAATTGTGATCTAATCATATGTCATGAGTGAGTTTATGTGAAAATTCTTCGTAAACTGTGATTTATGACATGATTTTATGACCCTGCAATTTCCGAAGCAATCTTATGAAGTTTTGTGCCAAAACATGGTGGAAAACATCACTTTCAGAGCCTCTCTCTTTCTCTCTCTCTTACATACGAGCTATTGATACGTGTCATGAATGTACACAGGTTATTTTCTAGCATGGGGAAACCAGTATGCATTTAACTTATAACTTTGTCCACTGTATCATCTTTTTGACAAATCTGTCATGCATGGCGCATCATACAGTGCTCGCTGTTTATCCTCCTAATCGGTCAACTTCAGATAGATAGACAGGTTGGCTTGTTCAACCGCACACACATTTACACAATTCAAGCTGACAGCTCCAGAAGTTTTTTGATTGGGAATTTGTAAGCCACTCAGCTCGTAATTTCATCTCACACTGCACAAGCCATATCCATACGATCATAAACAATGTAGGGGTAATTGATCTCCCTAAGGGAAAAATTGTGTTTCAGCTTCTATAACAGCAAAAACTGCATAGTGTACACCTGCCGTTTAGATTCCTTGTCCACGTGCTGTTAAAACGAACCATTCGATCAACTTTTAACAATTACTTAGACTTGTAACACCTAAGTTAATGCTTTTTTTTTTTTTTTTCAACTCAGGCCGCGTCCACCATCACACAAGTAAATTATAAACCGATTTTTTTCCCCCTCATTCTTAAAAAATAAAAAGCTCTGTACAAATAACATCGAACAATAGGGAACATGCCGAAGCCATGAGGCAAAAACTGTGGTTTCACTGACCACACTGTTCCAGTACTAGAGTTTTTGAAAATCTACACCCTGGAAGGTGTTTTCAAAAAGATTCGGTTTCAGTCACCTGATACGGCATTTGCATGTGGACAAACTGCCAATCTGCACACTGCAAAAAGTGCTTTGGGGTTTTGGTCTTGATTCTTTTAAGACTATCTAAAAAAATTAAATAGAGAAGCATTTTCTAGTCGAGCAAAAATATTGTCTTGTTTTCTGAAATAATTAGTCCAAATCAAGTGAGATTTTCCTTAAAATAATCTTGTGTTCACTTTGAAATAAGAATGACTTTGCATATTTTACCCAATTTGCAGATATTTTGACTTGTTTTAAGGCAAAAGTGAAAATGTTTTGGAGTTTTGGTCTTGTTTCTAGTACAAATATCTAAAAATTGTTAAATCAAGAAGCATTTTCTACACTGTAAAACCCAAAAAGTGAAGGTAACTCAAACCATTTGAGGAAACCGATTGCAACAAACCAATTAAGTTCAAAAACTAATCCTAATGAGTACTGTGAACTTAATCCATTTGAGTAAATGAAGCAATTTAAGTACAGTAAAACCCAATAAATGAAATCAAACCAACTGAGTACTGTAATCCTAGCAAGTTAAGACAACTTAACCAAAACATTTAAGGAAACCAATTGCTACAAACCATTTGAGTTAAAAAAAACTAATCTATATGAGTACTGTTTACTTACTCCATTTAAGTTAAAGTAATAAGGGATTTGATTAACTCATTACCTTCAACGCTGAGTTCAAAACTCTTTTCAAATGAGTAGAATTAACTTTCTGTAAATTGAGTTAACTACACTCAATTCATTTGATAAAGTTGACTGTGGGGTGTAGCAAAAAATATTGTCTTGTTTTCTGTGATAATAAGTCCAAATTAGGCAAGTTTTTCTTTTCTTTTTTTTAAAGAAGTAAAATAGTCGTGTTCGCTTTAAAATATGAATATTTTTGCTTACGCCATTGGCTGATAATTTTATTTCTTTAAAGGGAAAAGTCACTTATTTAAAAAATAAATAAATACACATTACATTAAATAAAAATGCTTTAAAGTTTTTATCCTGACTCTTGTACGAATCTCTAAAATTTCTTAAATAAAAAAAGCATTTTCTAGTCGAGCAAAAATATTGTCTTGTTTTCTAAAATAATTAGTCCAAATTAAGCAAGTTTTTCCTTAAATAATTTTGGGTTCGCTTTGCAATAAGAATGTTTTTGCATATCTTACCCAGTTGACAGATATTTTGACTTGTTTTAAGGAAAAAGTCACTTAATAAAAAAAAATTGCTTTAGAGTTTTTGTCTTGTTTGTAGTACAAATATCAAAACATTCTTAAATCAAGAAGCATTTTCTAGACAAGCAAAAAACTCTTGTATTGTGCTCAGAAATAATGTCAAAATTAAGTTAAATTAAGTTTTTCCTTAAAACAAGCAATATAATCTTGTGTTCGCTTTGAAATACGGATGGTTTGGCATGTCTTACCCAATTGGCATGTTGTTTGACTTATTTTAAGGAAAAAGTTACTTATTTTAACACATTATTTCTCAAAACAAGACACTATTTTTTTGCATGCCTACAAAATGTTTCTTGATTAAGAAATTATTTGATATTTGGGAAAGAAATTACAAAATAGTAAAAAAATACCAGTGTTCGTGTGGACATGGCCTCAATTTAATACTACAACCTGTATTAATAAATGAAGTTGATCCAATTGTTGACTTTTTACAGTGTATTAGTTTTGCCTAGAAACCGTGTATTGCGATTTGTTGTCTTCACACATACTCTCAGAACAAGACAAACACAGTGGAATCAGCTCTGCTTCGGTTTCAATTACGTCCATCTGTAAATAAACCTTCTATGATCCAGATATGTGGCATCACAAACCCATTTCTCTTGGTAGAGGAGGCTAGTGCTTTTCTGCTACAGGAATAGCACGTGATTGGGCTTTGAGAGTTGAGAATCAGCCTTGAGATGCCAGAAAAGGCTTTTTGAGCAGCTTTTTGATTCACACTCAAATATCTGTCCCCTCGACTTTGCCAAGGCCGTCTTGTCCAACTGTCAGCTCGAGGAGGAGTTTGATTATTCTTGGAAAAAATTGTAAGCTGCGCTGCTTCTCCCTGCCTCCCTCTCTTGCTTTATCTCGCCTCTTCTCTCTTGCTGCTTATATTTTCCCTTTTGTGTTTGCTGGGAAAAAGGTCACACGGTTTCAGACGCTAGACAAGATGAGCACTCAATAGTTGTACTGCTTTATTATGCGGGACGTCATTTGGGTTAGTAAAGCATGGGGCCATAAGAGGTCACTTGGAGGGATTTTACTATGATTGTTCTGTAAACTTTCAAGCATATTTGAGGCATTTTGATTGTAATACAGATGATTTGGTGTTTTTAGTGATGGTGAGAGATGATATGGATACTTGGTCTTGCAGATTTACTGAGTTGACCAATTGAAAGCTGCTTGGGTTGAGTGTATTTCATACACCTTTAGGTTATTGACCATCATCCATTTTTGTATACCAAATTTTGCCCAAATTACATTTACATTTAGTCATTTACCAGACGCTTTTGTCCATAGCGACTTACAATTGAGGAGGCATTCAGTGATTCAACAGGAATAGGCAATACACACAAGAAGTGCTTAGTACAGTGATCCCTCACTATAACACGATCCACTTTTTGCTTAGTATCGCTAATTGTTTTAGTGTAATTTGACTTGCTTTTTTCTACAGCGCATTGTGTTTTGCGTCCTCACTGGCTGTAGACCATTGTTAAACAATCTCCTCCCTGCCGTGTCCCCTGTACAGTACAGAATGCCTTTAGCTTGGCAAATGTACACAAATCTTTGATCTCTTGCAGTGTGACTCTAAAATGTATATTTGCAAGTTTTCAAGGCAGAGGGAGATGCTAACCATTGCATTTTGATCTTTGGTTTCATTCTATAATACTGGACTTATTTCTCAACGAAGGTTTGAACTTTGAGTGTTTTAAACGAGCGAAAAGTGTTTTAGAGTGTTTTAGTGATTTAGAGTGATTGTAAGAATGTGTCTGGTGCAAATGTTGGAGAGATAACCTTGTGTTTTCTACAGGTGGTTTGTCAAGCCCTCTCACCTGCGTGAGGGTGAATTTATAATGTTTTGTGTTGAGGTGGGGGAGAGAAGTGGGGGTCCTGGTTTTGTTCATATGGGTTCAGGTGATCTCAGAAAAGAAGGATACTAGTGAATCCGCAGTCCGTGTGGAAAGGGAAAGATCATTATGTTCTTGTTCGGGATTCAAGAACTTTAGTGCCTATGCTATTGTACTGCTTGTAAACTAAAGGCATACTCAAATTGAGTCATTCATTTTGCAAATGATAAAAAGCCTATTAGCATGCAGTATGGATGCCCTTTAATTTAATTAATATTATGATATTTCTTTGTTCTATTAATACGTTTATGTAGGGTGGGAAGTCTGAAAAGGGACATGCAAACAAAAGGTGGCAGCATTAGTAATGTAGTATATAATAGAGCATATAATAAAACTACTGCAACATTGCAATTGTACATTGTTTTATTTCCTTTTGGGAGTATGTTGTTGTATGTTGTATTTTGCACTGTATCATAGCACACATGCTGCTGATGATGTGACAATTAAAAGTGATTTGATTTGATTTGAACTAGCAAAGCATGCTGTCCGAATCCAGTAACTTAAAATTTTAACCTTTTTTTTTTTGACTTTTTTTTGCATCAAATTAAACAATCATATCAGTATTAAGATAACAGTATTAACAAGAATCGGTTTCAATACAAAATAACGGTATCGATATAAATAAAATCTAATTGATACCCATCCCTAATTAGAATGCAATAAGTATGCCCTTTTAATTAAACTAATAAATAGTTTATAATTAAATAAATATAAAAAAACAACAACTAAAATTAGTTTAAAAACTCTATCTCATATGTAATTTTGTATTTATATATATTTATTTTTTTATATTTATTTTGGACTTAAATACTCTGTTTTTAAAAGACTTGACTTTTTGAATGAATCATTTGAATAAATGATTTACTAAATCACTCATTAAGATAAGATTACAAAACTGTTTAATTATCCTAGTTAAAAAGCAAGATATTTTTTTGGTCATTACTGCACATCTCTCGTTCTCAGTAGAAGGCAATGAAATATATTCATAATCTTATGTGGCTTTCAGAGAAACATTAGTGTATTCTATAATGCTGTAGACGCAGGAGAGTAGATTACAGAAACGATACTCATTAGCCAATCAACTCTCTCCTGATCTTCTCAGAGGGAGAAGGACTTCATCTTTGGTGGTCTGTTTTGCTAATCCAGGGTTGATGTAATGGTTTTGTACTCTCTGAGCAGGATTGGAGATTTGGAGGCCTGATGTCACCTCTCACACATCTCGTTCACTAATCCGCTTTGGGTCCGAAAGAGCAATTTCAGCCGGGGATAGCCAGCATAAATCTAATCCGGTGTTTCTCATCAGAAGAGGTCATCCCCTGATCTCTCTCTTTGCATTTTCTTCTATGTTCCTCTTGATGTTTTCCTTAGTGTGAAGTAACTTCTCCAGATCCATCCTTCACATTGGCATAGAGCCTTTAGACCCTACAAGAATGGGATTTAGTGATTTAACATGATGTATAAGGAAAATTAGTCTTTTTAACACACTATGAGTGTACTGAAAACCATAACTTGGAATTTGATACCTGAAATCCTGTATTTTGTTGATTTAAAGGTCTGATGGACGGTAAAATGTCTTACCACACCTCCAGATCTCCAGTTCTCCAACTTCTCCACATACATTCTTTACATCGACATAGAGCCTTTAGACGCTACTGGAACATGATTTAGTTATGTAATATGAAGTATAAGTGGCAATGTGTCTTTTAAACACATCATTAGTGTACTTACTCTCATAACTTGAGTTTTGAAACCTGAAATTCAGTATTTTGTCGATTTAAAGATCTGATGGACAGTAAAATGTCTTAAGACTTCTTCAGCTCTTCAACTTCCCCAGATTCATCCTTCACATCACAATAGAGAATTCAGACGCTACTATTTAATGATGTACTTATAAAAAATGAGTCTTTAAAACACATTATTAGTGTACTGAATCCCATAAATTGGGAATTAGATACCTGATATTCAGTGTTTTGTTGATTTTAAGGTCTGATGGACAGTGAAAATGTCTTAAGACTTCCCCAGTTCTCCAACTTCTCCAGATTCATCCTTCACATCACAATAGAGAATTCAGGCGCTACTATTTAACGATGTACTAATAAAAAATGAGTCTTTAAAACACATTATTAGTGTAATGAATCCCATAAATTGGGAATTAGATGCCTGATATTCAGTGTTTTGTTGATTTTAAGGTCTGAAGGACAGTAAAAATGTCTTAAGACTTCTCCAGCTCTCCAACTTCTCAAGATCCGTTCTTCACATCACAATAGAGCACTCAGACGCTACTTTTTAATGATGTACTAATAAAAATGAGTCTTTAAAACACATTATTAGTGTACCGAATCCCATAAATTGGAAATTAGATACCTGATATTCAGTGTTTTGTTTATTTTAAGGTCTGAAGGACAGTAAAAATGTCTTAAGACTTCTCTAGATCTCCAGTTCTCCAACTTCTCTAGATCCATCCATCACATCGGTATAGAGCATTTAAACTTTACTAGAATTGGATTTAATGATGTAATATGATGTATAAGCAAAAATTAGTCCTCAAAACACATTATTAGTGCGCTGAATCCCATAAATTGGGAATTTAATACCAGAAATTCAATATTTTGTTGATTTTAAAGGTCTGTTGCACAGTAAAATGTCTTAAGACTTGTTCAGATCTCCAGTTCTCAAACTTCTACAGATCCATCTTTCACGTCAGCGTAGAGCATTTAAACTCTACAAGAACAGTATTTAGTGATGTAATATGATGTATAAGGAAAAAAAAAGGTATTTTTAACACACTATTTGTGTATTAAAAACCATAACTTTGAGTTTGGTGCCTGAATCCTTTATTTTGTTGATTTTAAAGGTATGATGGACGCCTCATCCATCCTTCACATTACCATACACTACTAGAACAGGATGTAATATGGTGTATAAGCAAAGACGAGTCTTTAAAACACATTATTAGTATACTGCATCCCATAAATTGAGAATTTGATACCTGAAATTCAGTATTTCGTTGATGTAAATGTCTGATGAACAATAAAATGTCTTAAGACTCATTGGAATTTCAGGATAGACTCTTTTACCCAATAAGCCATTACATTTGAATGGTTTATAATTGCACCAAACACTTAGGCTGCCTCATAGGAACTCAAACAGTTATCTAATCTCATAACAAAAAAATCCCCTCAGAATACCTTTTGAAAGCATTTAGCAACATGCTAAAAACTGCTCTGAATGCTTCTGCAACCACATAAACATTGCACTAGAAGTGGATTGTGGAATTTATCTTTTTCGACTTGCTTTGTTGGCTTGCCTTTGAAATTGATTGTAGTCATTTGTTTTTGTGTGTTTGTAAACACAGACTCTAGTTATTTTTCCAATGGGTTGTTCGGTTTTCAGACCCTTTGCACCATGCTGGGTGGTGCAGCAGTGCTTTGGCTGGCGTCCATTTTGAGTTTCAGTATTTTCAACGTCTTTCCAAGTTTCTCCTTTTTATTTTTAATTGTTTTGCCTTGAATGAAAAAAGATTATTTTACACATGCTTTTTTTCTGAAACTGTCAGTGTTTTGGCAGCTGATTGCTGTCAGTGTGTTCAGTCAAAATTACTAAATTTAAAAATAATTTGTTTTTCTTTTCCCGTGTACTTTATGTATTGTATCTTGTATCTGTTTATGTTTTTGTGCCTGATGTACCATAAAATATCTTAAGACTCCTCATTCCAATTTCAGGATAGACTTTTTTTTTTTTTTTTTATAATAGTCAGGATTGTCTATTTTCCTAATCACGTAGGAATTTTAGAACAAAAGACAAAACAACAAACAATAATGCAGGAGCACTGTGAAAACTACATTTAATAGTATTAATAATATTAATATTAATAATAATAATAATAGTAATAATAAAAATAATAATAATAATAATAATAATAATAATAATAATAAAAAGACGATGATGTTGGAAAACAGGTAGAAATAGTACTGGCCTGACTCATGATGGAAAAGAAAGTTTAAGAAATTATTTTTGTTACTGCTTGTCGTTTTTCGGCATATTAAATTTGCCGGTTGTTAAAAAACGGAACAAACAAACAAACAAACAAACAAACAAACAAATAAACAAACAAAAAACATACACAGTATCTGTGAGGTCTTAAAGTCTTAATGTCTTAAACCTCAAAAACTAAATTTTAGGCCTTAAAAAGTCTTAAATCTACTGAAATGCAATGTTGTAGGTCTTAATTTATTTTAACTCCAATACAATCACCAGCAATCCATCTTAATATAATTTTTTACTTATTTAAAAACAACATTTAAATACATTCCTCACAGTAACATTTGCCCAAAAGTTATTAATTTATTTACTACTGAGGATACTGACCTGACCTATATTGTAGAAATAAGTAATTGACAGCTATGTTTGTACTTCTTTTGGTAAGGGTAAGAGGGTTTTTGAATGGATATATTTGAAAATTAATAAAAATATTCAAACCAGACTATTATGATTGTTGTATTGATAAATGTAATTCATTTTAATCATTTTTGATAGGGCAAGTGAAAATCTTTTCTAACTGAGATATTCGAAAAAATGTACTCTTGTATAAGTCTAAAATTTCATTCATAATGGTCTTAATGTCTTAAAAAGTCTTAAATTTAACTTTGTGAAACCTGCAGAAACCCTGAAAAATAAATAAATAAATAAAACCCTATTCACCTCACTTTTTAAGGAAATTTGTTGGGATTCTCCGATACCCTTTTTCCTTTCCTGATACCGATTCCGATATCTGAGCTCAGGGTATCGGCCGATACAGAGTACTGAACCGATACCTGAGTGTGAATCTGTAGAAACAGTTGTGTGAACTACTATACATTGACAAAATTAATTTACAGTGTGCTTCAGCCTTATCCATTAATAAAACATAAGTAAATACATACAGTAATTTTATCATATATTTGTTTTATTTTTATTGTCAGACATTCAATAGTAATAATATTTACTGTACTTTATCGAAACAACAAGTTCAGGCACAAATCAAACACCGTAAACTGGGGGGAAAATAAATGTATATGTGTATAACTGAAGAAACAAACACTCAAATAATGTAAATAATTGTTTAGTTATTATTATTTTACACACCCAATGGCAGAACTACATGTCTGCAACCTTTAACAACACACAAATTACCTCACACGGTCACGGCCTTTCGGTAACAGCAATTTTCACATACTTTCAACAAATAAGCAGCTTTAAACTTAAAAAAGAAAGCTCCCAGCAAAAGGTTATTTAATGAATGGACACACTGCCTGGAAATCATGGAAACGCAGTTCAGGGTTTATGGTGGAAAGAAAAATTCCCTGAAAAACCTGCCCTCTGAATGCCGAGAAGAGATAATTACACATAATGAGACACAAAAAAAGCACTCAAATATCATGATTAAACTCAGTGAAACAAGATAGCTGTTCCAGCACAAATTGGCTTAATAGTTTAAACAATGACCACAGGATTACACCAAATGAAGCCACCCAACAAAATGTCAGCTCAAAATAATACAAAAAAAGACCCTTGCAACAGCAAAATGAAGTTTACACATTATTTCATGTATTTTAGATTGTAAAAAAAAGTCTATAATACTACAAAAATCTAATAAATATAATTGTTAGACATTGTTTATTTACATTTTTTTTATCAGCAAGGATGCTTTAAATTGGTCAAAATACATCTATAATGCGACACTAATCTAATTTAAGTCATACTGTGTAAGCCTACTAAATAAAACATAAGAGAAGCCTCCCATCAGACCAGTGGAAGTAAAATAGCAGGAATTAGTGACGCCACATAAAACATGAATCTATCACTGTAGCTTGTACTTGGGTTTAAATGAAAAACTTATTATGATTCACAGTTCAAACATGTAAATCTGTCCTCCCCTCGTAAACAGCAGGATTCATTTTAAAACGCTAATGTGCAAGCAAGCAGTAAAGGAAATATGGAAGAAATATTGAGCTGCTTAATTCAGTTGGTGGTCAGTACTTTTTAAATATCGCTTTTATCCAACAAGGATACACAAAAATGATTCTAAAGGGACAGACGTTTCAAATGTCATGAGTTACATCTGTACACTCACCGGCCACTATATTAGGTACAACTGTCCAACTGCTTGTTAACGCAAATTTCTAATCACACAATCACATGCAACTTATTGCATTAAGGCATGAGGCGATCTGCTGCATTTCAAACCAAGCATCAGAAAGGAGAAGACAGGTGATTTAAGTGACTTTGAATGTGGCATGGTGTCAGACGGACTGGTCTGAGTTTTTCAGAAACTGCTGATCTACTGGGATTTTCACGCACAACCATCTCTAGGGTTTACAGAGAATGGTCCGAAAAAGAGAAAATATCCATTGAGGTCGGAGGAGAATGGCCAGATTGATTCCAGCTGATAGAAAGGCAACAGTAACTCAAATAACCACTTGTTACAACCGAGGTATGCAGAAGAGCATCTCTGAATGCACTACACGGCCAACCTTGAGGCAGATGGGCTACAGCAGCAGAAGACCACACCGGGTGCCACTCCTGTCAGCTAAGAACAGAAAACTGAGGCTACAATTCACACAGGCTCACCAAAATTGGACAGTAGATGATTGGAAAAACACTGGTCTAATGAGTCTCGATTTCAGCTGCAATATTTGGATGGTCGCGTCAGAATTTGGTGTCAACAACATGAAAACATGGATCCATCCTTCCTTGGATCAATGATTCAGGCTGGTGGTAATGGTGTACGGGTGTAGGGGATATTTTCTTAGCACACCTTGGGCCCATTAGTACCATTTGAGCATTGTGTCAACGTTACAGCCTACCGACAAATCTGCGGCAACTGCATGATGCTATCATGTCAATATCGACCAAAATCTCTGAGGAATATTTCCAGTACCTAGTTGAATCTATGCCTTGAAGGATTAAGGCAGTTCGGAAGGAAAAAGGAGCTCCAACCCTGTACTAGTAAGTGTATAAATGTAGTTGAAGTCAAAATTATTAGCCCATCTGTGAAGAAATATTTCCCAAATGCTGTTTAACACAGCAATACATTTTTCACAGTATTTCCTATAATATTTTATCTTCTGGAGAAAGTCGTCTTTGTTTTATTTTGGCTAGAATAAAAGCAGTTTTTATTTCTTGAAACCATTTTCAGGTAAAGATTATTAGCCCCCTTAAGCAATATATATATATTTTAGATTGTCTACAGAACAAATCACTATTGTACAATGACTTGCCTAATTAACCTAGTTTGGCCTTTAAATGTCACTTTAAGCAGAATACTAGTATCTACAAAAATATCTAGTAAAAATATTATTTACTGTCATCATGGCATAGATAAAATAAGTTATTAGAAATGAGTTATTAACTATTATGTTTGGGGAAAAAAAAGCATCTCTCCGTTAAACAGAAGTTGGAGAAAAAATATAAAGGGAGGCTAACAATTCAGAAGGGCTAATAATTCTGACTTCAACTGTATATACAGTGAGTGAATAAGGAGCAGACAGGTTAGCAGCTGCTATGCCCGAGTAAAAACGGCGACAGACTGCGATTACGAGTGCGCTGTAAGGGAGTTTGGTGCACTGGCGTCTGCATCTGGATCAAGTTGCATTCCCCATCCGCCTGCCCTGGGGCCAACACACCATTAGTGCCAGTTGTTTGGAGCAGTAAAGCCTGCAGACTAGCAGCTCTGACGTCAGCCTGCTGGGATAAACTGGGCAGTGTAGGGAAATGGGTACACAGAAAAATAAAACTGCCAAACAATGGGCTCAATCACCCAGAAACGCAACAGAGCTGATATTCCCGAAGGAAGTCTGAACTTTGATACAGCCGGATCAAAAACCTGTTTGCCAATCCAGAAGGTCTGGAGAGGAATGAAAGTACATCGAGCTGTCCACCTTCAAATGCACAGTGGGCCAATGAGATCGCTGAGCCTCAGGCGGAAATTTCTGAGGTACTGACATAAATTCGAGCCTAGAGCAATAAAGCCATATTCATCGTTACTGGCAAATCAGCCGCTGGGTTTTTATGTGGCTCCTGGGATGAGGACGGCAAGCTGACAATCAAACAGCTGGTTTGGATGGCGAAAGCTACTGGACTGAGCACTAGTGTTCACAAATGGGGTGGAATGGGATAGCTGGGAGTAAAGGGCTGACTGAGTGGAGAAAATAATCTTTGGGAAATACAGTTAAGAATCTATAATGACAGCTTATAAAGTACAATTTTTTTTTTCACAAATTTCAAGGGTTGTTCCGCTACTAGTATCGGAAATACTCACCGGCATCGGTATCGGTGAATAATTGAAATCATAAACTAATACGATACCATCTTTTTAAATGAGACTAACTTGGCTTAACACTGCATATCCAGAGTAAGTGCTTCTGAGAAGAGGGTAACAAACTATCTTATTTCTAAAAACGTTCCAAAAGGTTATTTTTCTGTACTCTTAAAAATTAAGTTTTATTTTGGATCATATGTATTGTATTGGTGGTATTGCAGGTAAATTTAAACAAGTACAGAAATTAATTATTCATTCATTCATTCATTCATTTTCTACCGCTTTTCCGAGGCCGGGTCGCGGGTTTAGCATTTTTTGGAGAGAACCCTTCCCTCGCTAGACACTTCCTCCAGCTCCTCCGGGGGGATTCTGAGGTGTTCCCAGGCCAGCCGAGAGACATAGTCCCTTCAGCGTGTCCTGGGTCTTCCCTGAGGCCTCCTCCCGGTGATGATGCCCGAGCCACCTCAGCTGACTTCTCTCGATGTGGAGGAGCAGTGGCTCTACTCCGAGCTCCTCCCGGGTGTCAGAGCACCTCACCCGATCTATTAGGGTGCGCCCTGCCACCCTGCGAAGGAAACTCATTTCGGCCAGTCTTGTTCTTTCCGTCATAACCCAAAGCTCATGACCATAGGTGAGAGTAGGAACGTAGATTGACTTTTAATAATTTATGTTTAATACAATTTTTTAATTTTAATGTAATTTTATTCTTAGTTTAAAAAAAAATATATTTTTTTTTATTCGTCGGACCGGTTGGACTCTTCTTTCTTTCTTTCTTTCTTTCTTTCTTTCTTTCTTTCTTTCTTTCTTTCTTTCTTTCTTTCTTTCTTTCTTTCTTTCTTTCTTTCTTTCTTTCTTTCTTTCTTTCTCTCTTGCTTCCTCTAATTTTTTCTTTCTCTATTTGTTTATTATTTCTCTGTTTATTTAGTTATTTATATTTTTCCTAATAATTTATTTTTCTATTTAAATTTGTAAATAATTAATTTTGTTTGTTGTTTTTTTTAATGTTGTATTTTTTATTATTTTGAAAAATATTTTGTTTATTTTGTTTGTACAGGTAATAGATAATACTTTAAAATACATTGTATTACCAATGTAAAACCCATTGAAATGCACACAAATTACTCCAGTGGTTTTAAAGTTTTGTTTATACAGAGTTAAGAATAGTTCACAAGTAAATAAAATGTATCATAACTAGATAGTGTATGATATCTTTAAGAACAGTAACAGCATTACAAATCTGCAAACATATGTAATGATGGAGTTCTGTTATTAAGTGTTATTATTAACTGTAAACCTTACATTTGCCAATAAAATAAAATGAGTCCTTATTGTACAGATTGGTTTCCTGCATGCATTTATATTTGCTTTGGCCAACAAACACCAATGAAACACAAAAAACACATAAGGGGAAAAAGCTTATTAAAAAAAGACTTCCTCTAAACTGGCCCATAAATCAGTCTGTCTCCAGAGTGCGTATAAAGTGTGGTTGTGAAGTTGCTATATAGATCAGCGCAATTTGACATTTATGTAAGCTGTTTTCATTTCTCATGTTTGCTCGGTTGTTGTTTTGCGTCATACCTTGAGGTTTGTGGAGACTTTTTTCCCCCCCTTCAGATCTTTAAATAATTATCTTCCCTGTTTATGAATCGAATGTCTTCTGAAGCTCATCACTTCTTAGGAAGGATCCCATGCTCTAGGAAAGTGTGTTGATAGAGAAGTAAATGATATAGGAGCGTCGTTTTCATCACCATACTATTTTTATCCTCTTTCTCAGGGCCTTTTTTTTTTCCGTATGAAACGGGAACGCTCGCCATGTCACATGCCCATGAAGGAACATGTACGTTGTGCAAACATCAATCCTGTCATGACCTGCAATTTTTATTTTCCAGCCAGAGGAAGTGTTGGTTTGGGTTAAAGCATGGCAGATCATGTGTTTTTTTTTCTTTCTTTATAACAAGGGGTTATTATAGTTTAGCATTTGTTAAATTAGTTTTTATTTTGATACTATTTTTCATTTTACTATAAGTTTTAGTTCATTGATGGCTTTGTTAAGGTTTTAGTGTTTTTTTTGTGGACACATTTCGGTTTAGTTTTTTTATACAATTTTTACATTTATTTTATTATTATTTTTATTTATTTTATTTGTTAAAAATAATTTTTACATTTATAATTGTAATTAATTAATTAATTAATTGAAATGTTTTATTAATTAATTTATTTTGTTGGTACAGGAAATGGATAATACATTCAAAATACATTTTAATACTTATTTAAAACTATTTAAAGGCACACGGATTACAGCAATGGTTTTTAAAGGTTTGCTTCCATGGAGTGCTTCACAAATAAATAAAAAGTCTGGTAACTAGATGATGTATAGTATCTTTACAGTTTTTTTATATATTTAGTTTTAGCTCATTTAAAGCAGGGGTGCCCAAACCTTTTCCTATAAAGGGCCAAAAAGCAAATTTGATTGAGGGCTGTGGGCCGGATATACAGTATACCAAACTGTATCATGTTGATTCAATTTCTAATTTATTTGGTAATATTTAAAAATAACTTTAAAACATTGCTTTAAATCATATTGACTAATGCAGTATCATTTATAACATTTTTTTAATGAACTTATGACAGTAAGACGTATACAATCCTTTATATAACACAAGTTCAATGCTGAATACATTAGTCAAGCTTACTTTGATTTGCTCGCAGATGTGTTGTGCAGTTTTATTTAATCTCAGTTGGCTTTTTTGTAGTAACAAAACAAAGAAACAAAATGTTACGTGAAATTCGAAACGACGATCACTGTGAACGGCATTTGCCCCGATCACCACTATCATTCTTCCTTTCTTTTCAGATTTGATGGCGGGCCAAATCAAAGGTTACCATGGGCCAACTTTGGCCCGCGGACCCTACTTTTAGCATCTCTGATATAATATCAGAGACCTAATCATTGTTAATAGAATGCATCAAAAGTTTAGTGTTTGCACAACTTACATTTAACTCTTGTTCAAATCTTAAAGTATAAAGTAAAAAAAAGGTTTTATTGAACACTGCAACATTGAGCAACTTAAATTGAAATTATAAAGATTTTAGACAAACTTCTTTATAACGATCATGTATGCAAACATGCATAGTTAGCATGTTTTATTTATTAAACTAAACAGCCTGAATCTAAACAGCCACATATTTTCTGATTTTCCACCACAAAGTGAGTCGCTAATACACCGTAAAAATACTAGGTTTTACACAATCGATTTGTGTTGAGACAACATGAAGGAATTAAGTTACTTTAAGTTGTCTCCAAAAAAAAAAAAGCTCAAGAGTTGTTGTTTCAGCTTACTTTAAGTAGTTTAAACACACAGTAAACATCATTTTTGTAGTGTAATTCTGAAAACGATTATGATTTTTGCTTACTACTTTATTTCAGTTCGTTGTTTTTGTGACTGTCTGTTTTAGTTAGTTTTTCATGTATTGTGAATTAATTTTATTTCAGATAAAGCAACATTTTTTGACCAATGGTTTTAGTTTGTGGTATTAGTTTTTTTTTGCTAAAATAACCTCTCAAAAATTACATTTGCTCATTTTTTCAAGCTATTTAATTAAAAGTTTGAAAAAAAGAGCTGAAAAAACATAATTCTTGAGTTTTTTTTTTGTTTTGTTTTTTTAGCCAAGTTTGTTTTTGTTCAATCTTGTTTATTGTTTTTTGTCCACTCAAATTTGTGAAAACTAATAAGGTAACTTATAGTCATTACTAAAAAGTCGTTGATGGTTTTATTTGTTTTAGTTTAGCAGTGTTGATGATAGTGTTTGGGTGGCAGTTTTGTTTCCATTGACCAAGTGTTGTGCCAGTCTCACAAGTAGGTTAGCCATCTGGTTCAGTTTATGGGGAGGTCACTCTCTCAGTTAACTTAAAGTTCATTAAGATAACTTAGTAGTTTTAAAACAATTAAGTGGAGTGAACATAAAACAATTAAGTTGTCCCAAAAAAAACATAAGTATTGGGTTTTAGCTCATTTTAAGTAGTTTGAACAAACATACTTTTTAAAAGTGTAATTCGGAAAACGATTATTTTTGATAAATATTATTTTAGTTCCATCAATTTTTCAGCAACTTTCGTTAGTTTTATTCAGTTTTTCTATTTATTATGAATTAATTTTATTTCGGTTAACAAAAATATTTTTGGACCATTAGTTTTAGTCTTCGTTTTGCCAAAATAACTTTGCTTCACTCGTTTGTTTAAACTAAACTTATTTTTAACTTTATTGTTTTATGTTCAATCCATTTGTAAAACTAGCTTAATTCCCCAACACAATTGTCCCAACACAAATTAAGCTAGCGTAAAGTTTTTTTTTAAAATTAACAGTGGATTGAACATAAAATTAAGTTGTGCCTAAAATAACTTTAATAATTGTGTTGTTTCAACTCATTTTAAATAAGTAGTTTAAACAAACAGCAAACGTCTTTTTTTTTTTTTTTTTTTTTTTTAAATGTGTTGGTAATAGTGTTTGGGTGGTAGTTTTGTTTCCATTGACCAAGCATTGTGCCAGTTTTACAAGTAGGTTAGTCTCCTGGCTCAGTTTGCGGGGAGATCGCTCTCTCTCAGGCCCGAACAAGCCCCCGTGATTAATTGCTGGCAGGCTGAACTGTGGGGATCTTGCGTCAATAAATCGTCATGAAGGCAACTCTCCTGCTTCGAACATAAACACAGAGACAGGCCGCGCTGTGACTGAAGCCCAGCCAGTGCTAGTTAGGGGCTCTACAGGCCCTTTGAGGCGCTAGCGCAGTTTATTTAACACCCAAATTTTATTAGCGGAGATCTAGCCACAGGTCTCTCCGGGCTCTTTAATCCACCGAAAGCCAAGGCTAGGATTTGTGCAGGCTAAGTGTCGTCCTTGTCTCAACAAACGAGGGCGGATTTGTTTAAATCAAACTTTTTTGTGCCTTTAGCATGCCTTTTTGTCTTGTTTTCTTTATAAATCATAGTGAAATTAATAGCGATTATCCAGCTTGGGGTTTGGCTTTGGTGTGGTCTCTATTTTACACTTTTTATTAAGGAATGTCCACCTTAAAAGTACTACTTTTATTGTTTTGGCAGTGTGTTTACATGAAAGGGGTGTCATAATTGCCTGGAAATGCAAACTTTCCTAAATTATTTATTTATTTATTTAGATTATTGATTTAGTAAATGGTGATCTCATGGACTTGTGTATTACGTGTTCAGTCTGTAGACATTATTAATGTATTACGTGTTTAGTCTGTAGATATTATTAAAACCATGGAGGCTTTTTGTTTAGTACATTTAATATACCCTCCCTGACATATTTACTCACACATTTGAGGTTTTAGTCACTCATCGATGCTAATAGATGCAAGTTTGGTTGATTGTTTACTGTTATTTTTTGATATTCAACAAAATATCTAACAGTTTGTGTTTTGTTTTTTTCAGCAAAGATGCATTAAATTGTTCAAAGTACATATAAATTGCTGCAAAAATAATGAATATATTTAGTATTAATGTAAAACATTGACTAAGCAAAAATATTGCATTTTTTTCAATATGGTTTAAAAATGCATATTTAACAGCAAATGAGTGCAACAATAATGCTTATTTTTGATCAAATAAGTGCACTATTGGTGAGCATAAAAAAACCAAAACATTAAAATGGCAACAATGACACATGTCCACTGTCCTGCTAAATTTCCTATTGGTTAAACATTAAAAAGCCCAAAAATAAAGCTTAAAATGTTCTTTAAAACAGTTTAATTACTCAAGCCCTTTTTGCATCATTGGTTCAGTTTGTCAGAATATACATTTTAATGTTAACCAAAAACAACAACTTCAGCTTCTTTGAATAAGTTCAAACAATGCAATACTCTGATTCATTCCCTTGTTTATTCATTAGATGGTCACGTGACAAGAAACTACATTTTCTACAATTAAAAAAAATAGAATCAGACAATTTGCTATAAAAAAATAAGTAAATAAAATTACAGTCTGTCTTAAATCAAGGTGAATGTGGTGTTGAATTAAATTCATTTAAATTCAGTGAGTTTGCTTAAGCCCCACATAAAGTTTTTGTTTTTTTTTTATTACTAGTGTAAATCACTTTGTATTTCTCTCATGGACCTACCAAAGGTGTTGTTGGGTAGCTAAATTCTCGTTCTTTTTTTTCACCCTTCTGTATTGTATTGCATTGAAAGGGACTCATCACAGGCTAAGTCTCTGTAGTTGCGTTTTCTTACAACCAATATTTAGTAAATATACTGTGAGTTAAATTGTCTCCAGTGTTACCGGTTGAAACCTAAAGTGGCAGCAATGTCCTACTGACAGTTTAAAAAAAAGAGGTCTTAAAAAGCCATTACATTTTAACCTCACTATTTTACTCACAATTTCACTCTCTAATTCCTGTATACAAACTGATTTAGCCTTTCCAGTGTGGGGTACAAATGCAAATGTCTGTTCGTTTATTTGTGCATTAAAGTCCAGTGAACAATGTATGGGTTTGATTAGTATACATTTACAAAACCATAAAACCATTTGCATGTGTGTGTGTGTGTGTGTGTTCAATGTTGAATTGAAGCAATTGCCTTTTGCATCACTTTTCAAAAACTGTAGTTTTTTGAAACTAATAATTTACACTGTAAAAATATATGAAAAAAATCATCACAACTAACATTTTTTTATGCTACTTCAACTTATTTCAATCAGTTAATCAGGTTTAATGTAATATTTTTTGGACAGTTTTACAAAAGTAAGTTGAAATTACTAGAAAAGGTCATTTGATTTAACTGATAAAATTAGGCAGCAATATATTTTTTTACGTTGTGATAGATAGGGCTGTGCAATTTAATCGAAATCGAATCGCAATTTTAAATATTGCGATAAGCTAATCGTAAGAGGCTGCGATATGGAGTATATATTATTTAACTTACCGTCTATGTGACAGTCTTACTAGCTAATTGAGTGAGCACACTTTTTTTCTGCCCAATAAGGATTGCGCAACCAAACTATGCGGAACGCCCACAATAAAAAAAGCAAACATACAGGAAAGGCAGAACGAGTGGAATGATGGCATCTGCCGCTTCAGAAGCATTAATATGCGAATTAATATCAACAGCACGTCGGTAATATGGGAATATCTTGGTTTCAAAGTCACAGACGCCAAACAAAACCAGCTAATTTGTAAGAGCTGTTGCAGAATTGTTGCCACAGCACGAGGAAATACAACAACCAGCACCTAAAAAGCTCCACAGACGGCTATATGATCAGCGTCTTGCTAAAAAGTCAACTAAAAGTATTGCCAGTGACGCTCAATCTAGCAAGCGAAGTACAATTTCAGAGTTGTTTGCAAATATAAGTTGATATCTTTTCACTTGCATTTTAGCTGTAAGAAGCTACAATACAGAATATTTAGCTGAAGCTTGACTACAAAATTCAATCGCAAACCAAAACGAAATCGCAATTTTGGTATTTTACCCAAATTGCACTGCCCTAGTGGTAGATAAAGGCATTGTTATGATACTTTTAATTACATTTGTGCACATTAATGTAAATTAATGAGATCTTATTGTGTTTATCTGCTCGACAACAATGTGGAATCATTCATTAAAGTACTTTTAGTTCTTACTTTTTAACAGTTTTCACTTAGGGGATTATTGTGGATGATTAAAAGGATTGTTATTTTAGTGTTGCCTTGTCTTTTCATGAGTGCGCATACAGAATATAATATTTTTAGCTTTTTCTTTTGTTGATTTGAGCTCAGTACTTGATGCTAATCTACTGGGAGCTCCGCACTCCTACATTGCTTTCCTTTTGGAGAGGTAATGCTTTGCTGGAGGTGAATCCTACAGTACGAAGCATCTTGAAGGAAAGGGAATTAGACCCTATTGCGCAGCACAGATGCACTGAAACCCAAAATATCCCTGGATCCTTTTTTCAGCTCCAGTTCGGTAGCAGATGGTTTTGAATAATTCATGACAAGTTTGTGGGTAGCGTTCAGCATCGCATTTATCTTGAGGACTGTTAGATTTCATCATTTTCTCGAAGATCTCATCTTCCCCAAAAAACGACACAAGTGCAAAAGTGATGCTGTAAAGTACAGTCATTTCACAAAACTGTATAATAGCTTTCAGGTTTTTTTGTTATATTGTGAAATTTGCATGGTAAGCAAGCACATTTTACATAGTCTTATAATGATAATGTATTCTTAAGGTTGACTTTTGTCATTCTAATGATTCTCAAGCCTATGATGGAGCTTTTAGTATTTTGAATGCCTTTGTGTTATAGTAACGCATTTTTAAATGTTAAAGTGCAAAAAAAAAGTACAATTTTGAGGTTTTGAGTTTTGCTTTTAAGCATTTAATTATTTTGCTAGTTTAGTGAAATGGATTTAAACATGTATGGACAAACGGCGTGTATGGCAGGACCACGGTGCAACATAAATAAACATTATCATAAATGTGAACGCAAATATGGATGACGTTTCATTAAAAAAAAAAAAATCCTCATAAGGCTTCACTTCTTGGGCCGGTAGACTTAATCATGGTTGTTTGGCGAGAAGTCATGCTTAAGGCTGATTTATACTTCTGCATCAAGTGTGTGCGTATGCTCTGTAGCAGCCTACACATGGTCTCATGGCCAATGCTGACGCGCACCTCTCAAAAAATGTAACTACACGTTGCAACGACGCGTAACTCAAGCTCGGTGATTGGTTGGCTTGGAAGCACTGACGAGTGTGGCTTGGGTTGAGAGCCGGGCGAGCCCGATGGAACGAGTGTTTACAAGTGTCGAATCCTTTTAAGGAGCTCTAGGTGGAAACTGTTGTTTTGTGTTTACCTTACGATTAAAGTTGTTACACGTCCGCCTGTTCTCTCCTAAAAATGAGCGAGTTTGAGCCACTTGTACATTAAGGTAGTGTTCAGAAAAAACAAAACACTAGCGAAGAAACTCGACACAGAGGAACATAAACGCCTCACTGCCAGCTAGCGTTTCGGAAGTGTTATTGCAGAGAAACACAAACAGTGCACAGAAGTATGCACAACAACGCGCATTGCATGTGCCCTGGGTCACGGCGATCACTCGACGCAGAAGTATAAACCAGGCTTTAGGGCTGGGCGATTTGGCTTAAAATCAAAATCTCAATTAATTAAACAATTTAACTCGAATAAGTTTAATGACCGATTATTTATTTATTTTTTGCACTCATGGTTCACTGACAAGTTTTGTACAGTAAAAATGCTCACATATTACAAGTCAGAGATTTCTGAATGAAGGGTGCATTACTTGATTTTAAAATAATTGAAGGAAATCTACTATTTATGATTATTGACATCAATGCTGAACAACTGAAATTAAAGCACACACTGCCTAAAACAGTCACTTTTTTCCTATAAAACGTGAAAATAAATTTCTTGCACTTTAGGAAACAAATAAATTATTTTAAATGATTTTCATATTAAAAGTAGAAAATGAGTAGTATCTATTCTAAATAAAACAACTCTTATATATCCTGTAAATAACATTTTAAACTGCATTTCTTGAATGTTCTGTAAACAAATATTTTAATGTAAATAATAGTTTCATTGTAGTTGAAAATATGCCGTCTTAAGGCATCTCTGGCACAGCTTCCAATCATTGTCAACATAGTTCAAACGTGTGACATGTAGTTACATTTTTTTTGTGCAGGTATGAGACCGCACAAAGCCTGCAGTCTTCGTGCGATCTAATGTACCATTAAAAACCATTTAACATGTGCACAACAGACTTTAAATTGCGTTTTTTTTTAAAAAGATAACACATGAATACATTGTTGTGTTGTTTAAAGTACAGCGAGATCATCCTGAAACTGCCCGTCCAAAACAGATATTTTTTGAACATGGCTATTTTAAGTTAAATATGGGAAGTGGACACTCCCTTGAAAGACAGTTAAAATTGAAGCAGAAAAAATGTTCTGTTGTCAAATTATTCAAATAACCCCCACAATGTTTTAAATTTACTATTGCATTTATTTATTTGGCATATTGTAGTTTTATCTATTGAAACAATTCTTAATCTAAAACATACGCTGGAATAGTTGGCTGTTCATTCCACTGTGGCGACCCCTGATAAATAAGGGACTAAGCAGAAGGAAAATAAATGAATGAATGAACGAATGAATCAATCAATCAATCAATCAATCAATCAATCAATCCAATCAATCTATAAATAAATTAATAAATTATGTACTTCCAATTGAAATGGAATATTGAGTAGGGGGCGGGGCATTCTAATTTACTCATCATTCTATTGTAGCAAACCAGCGATAAGATGGGCGTGGTTAAGAATAATTTGGCAAAGGCGTCAAACTGACATCAACAGAGAAGCACCGTCACTTCATATATAAATGCAAATGGTAAGAATTTGATTGAAGATTATCATACAAACTTTTTTTTTTGCAGTAGATTATCTTGCATGGATTAGTTGTTCACCTAAAGAATAACAAAATGTGCTAGTAAAATAAACATTATAATTTTAAAATTCATACAAACTTTAACCATCCAGATACTTTCCAGAATCTTAAACTGTTATTTTTAAACCTAGAAAACCAAAGTGAACAGAAATCCTAAACTGCTTCCTCCCGGGCCAGAGTCTGGCCTTTTTAGAGGAAGTTAATTACCCAAGCAGTGATACCGGAGGCCAGTGTGTTTGTTTTAGGTGTGCAGTGGCCTGTATAACTTGCGTAAAACTGTAATCAGGAGGTGATTTTCAGGGTTTTTTTGTGGATAAATCAGTGTGAATATTAGTCTGTGCTCTGTGAAGTGTAGAATTAGTGTTGTAAGGTCAGCAAAATGTCATTGTTATTACCGAACAAGTGCTCTGGAAAATTCGCCAACTGCAGAAAGATAGATGTGCTGACGGAAGCCCGAGAGGGGAGGACTCGTTTAAACAAAACCTCCTCAGAACAATGGAAATGATGAGAGAGTAATGAGATTTATGTGCTGTCGCTGTCTCATTTCGGCATTTTCCATAATATCCAATTCGGCTAATCCAATTCTCGGGGTGAAATATACCCGCATTCTGCTTTTTGTATTGAATTTAAGAACGGCTCCAGGCTCCACTTTGCCAAAAGGGAAGTTTATCGCTCATTTATGAGTTTTTCAGAATTCAATATGACATTGTTATGAATAGGCACTCAAAGCTAATCCTGTGTTTATGGATGTCTAGATGGCATGCTTGTCGTTTTTAAAAAAAATGTATTTCTTCATGTTAAGACGTTATCACATCCCAGTCATTTTTTCGGATGGCTTCATAGATGATTACGTAGACCGATCTGTATACCCTAATGTCTGGGCCACATGATTATGGCAGGAAAGAGTTGCTAATTGCGAAATTAAGAGCATTTTCACATAGACTGGAACAGCACTCAAAGCTAGTCCAGTGTTTATGGATGTTTAGATGGCATGCTTGTCACTTTTTTCCTTTTTTCGTCTTCATATTCAGATGTTTTCACATTCCACTCTTTTTTGGACCACCAAAAAAAGGATAAGGGTGCGAGTCTATGTTGAACTACTGATCTCCGATCCCTCAGGTGGCAAGAATCGTCATTCATTTCTAAGCGATATCACCACATGGTCTCAAGACTACTTTGGCAAACCTTTGTCAAGTACCTTAAAATGTAGTTACATTCACAAATGCCAGTGAAAACTGTACTGCGCCAAAAGGAAGCCCTATGTTAACAGTGTCTAGAATCGTCATTGACTTCTGAGCTCGGAGGCATCTGGGATGGACCATCACATAATGGAAACATGTACTGTGGTCATATGAATCAGTTTTTAAGGATTTTTATTTTTTTTATTATTATTTGAGAAATAATTTGAGAAAAAGACCAAAGAAGAAAAGTATTGTCCGCACTATTAAAAGTGTGGACAATACTATCTAAAAGCCAGGGTCTTTGGACCACCACTTAAAGCTAAGCCTGTGTTTATGGATGTATAGATGGCATGCTTGTCATTTTTTTTTTCCTCTTCATATTAAGACGTTATCACGTTCCACTCATTTTTTCTGATACTTCACACTCTAATCCCATGTTTATGGATTGATAGATAGCAGGATGCATCATCACACAGTGGATGGACCATCACACAGTGGAAACAGGTAATGTGGTCAGATGAATCAGTATTTCAGGTATTTTTTGGGAAAATGGACGCTGTGTGCTTAGAACCAAAATAGAAAATGTTCATCCAGAC
Organism: Danio albolineatus; assembly: GCA_903798035.1. Lineage (NCBI taxonomy): Eukaryota > Metazoa > Chordata > Actinopteri > Cypriniformes > Danionidae > Danio > Danio albolineatus. Next base: position 9,058,813 of record CAIGQQ010003610.1, on the reverse strand, counting down.
TGTTACCAGCCGAAGCCAGGGTCTTTGGACCACCACTCAAAGCTAATCCCATGTTCATGGTTGGAATAGATGGCATGATTGTAGTTTTTTTTTTTTTTTTCCTTCTTATTCATGTAAAAAAACTTTATCACATTCCACTTTTTTTGGACCACCAAAAAAGGAGAAGGGCACATGCCTAAGCTAAACAACCATGATCTCTGATCCCTCAGGCAACACTGTATCAAGAATTGTCACTCATCTATTAGCGATATCACCACATGGCCTCAGGACTACTTTGGCAAATCTCTGTCAAGCACCTAAATACATAGTTACATCCACAAATGCCAGTGACAACTGAAAACGGTGCCAAAAGGAACCCCTATGTTAACAGTGTCCTGAAGCGTTGTTGATTCTCTGGGCTCTGCGGCATCTGGGATGGACCATCACACAGTGGAAACAGGTACTGTGGTCAGATGAATCAGTATTTCAGGTATTTTTTTGGGAAAATGGACGCTGTGTGCTTAAAACCAAAAAAAGAAAAAGATCATCCAGACTGTTACCAGCAGAAGCCAGGATCTTTGCACCACCACTCAATGCTAATCTCGTTTATGGTTGGATAGATGGCATGGTTGTAGTTTTTTTTTTTTTCTATTTTTTTTTCCTTCTCATTCATGTTAAGACTTTATCACATTCCACTTATTTTTGGACCACCAAAAAAGGAGAAGGGCACATGCCTAAGCTAAACAACCATGATCTCAAATCCCTCAGGCAACACTCTATCAAGCATTGTCATTCATCTATTAGCGATATCACCACATGGCCTCAGGACTACTTTGGCAAATCTCTGTCAAGTACCTAAATACATAGTTACATCCACAAGTACCAGTGAAACCTGAACAGTGCCAAAAGGAAGCCCTGTGTTAACAGTGTCCAGAAGCATTGTTGATTCTCTGGGCTCTGAGGCATCAGGGATGGACCATCACACAGTCGAAACATGTACTGTGGTCAGATGAATCAGTATTTCAGGTATTTTTGGGGGAAAATGGACGCTGTGTGCTTCGAACCAAAAAAGAAAAAGATCATCAAGACTGTTACCAGCAGAAGCCAGGGTCTTTGGACCACCACTCAAAGCTAATCTCAGGTTTATGGAAGTATAGATGGCATGCTTGTCTTTTTTTCTATTTCTTCATATTAAGATGTTATCACATTCCCATTCCCACCCATTTCCTCAGATGGCTTCACACATGATTACGTAGACTGATTTGTAAACCCCAACGTCTGGGCCGCATGTGCCACATGAATATGGCAGGAAAGACTAGCTAATTGCAAAGTTAAGCACGTTTTGACGTAGACTGGCACACGGCTCTTTAAAACGTGTTTTATAGCTGCATCAACACACATCAAGGCGCACGTATGCTAGTTTGTCTTCCAGACGAGTTGGATTAAAGCGTCAGAGACCAGAGCAATCTTGATGAGGCTTGCCGCACCATTACAAGGCAGACGGCTGGCCAAACCAACCCGGCCTACCACTGTTAGGACCACGTAGTTAACCAGCGCTTGTGGGAAAGGCATCGGCTTCAAAGTCCCGGAGCCAGATGTGACGAGATGTTTTCTTTAAATAATCCTCAACATCTCTTGTTTTTTCACATTTTTTTACAAGCAGGGTTGTTTCACAGGCCACCACAGTTTGTTTCCATTTCCTCTGCAAGCTTGTGTTTTGTGTTCAGGAAGCTGGGTGAGCAAGCATGTTTAAAATGATTGGTTTAAAGAGGATGTATCATGACTTTTCTTTTATATATAAAGAAGGTTTTGTGCTTTAAGGACTTTTTCCAAATAAATGAACTTTTTAACTGGAGTTTATATTATGGGATTTAAATAATGAATATAGGAATGACAGAACATTGTTTTAAAGTTATGACTAGGCCCACACGGAATCTGCACGCGCAGATTTCCGCAGATTTTTAGCCCATCAATGACTCTGTTTATTTACTGATGTAAATGTGTTTAAATTTATTCAGTTTTCAAATTAATTTGAGTAATAATATTGACTAATATGAAAATATTGCCATTATTTATTTACAATACAGTTTGTAAAGGACTATTTTCTGTCTTGTAGTAGATATTTGATATGAGAGACTTGCTTTGTTTACCAAATAAAGTGGATCTAATTGGATTGGCATTGTAAACATTAAATAAAAGTTAAAAAGGTATTACTTTTTATTTCATGTATTAAGGGTTTAGTTATGATATTCCCAAAATCATTACACATAAATCCGCAGATTTTTTTAACAAAATACTCCGCAGAAATAGCAGAAAATGTCCGCAGTTTCCGTCTGGCCCTAGTTATGACTAATAAATGAGGTCAAGGTTTTGGCATTTGACGGTTTGGTGGATGAAGGTGGAGGGATGCATAAGAATATGGAGAGATGGATAGAGATGGATGAATAGGCTAAACCAAACAACATTGCACTTAAGATTTTTAATATAAAACGAGTCATTTAGTAATAGAAAATACACATTAGAATAAAGTCAATACTGTTCTCTTACGAAGCACAATGTTTAATCTCATCATAAATATGGAGCTTTTAGTTGTTCTACTGACATTCTCATAACTGAAATATCAATATGTCTATATATGACTGTTAATAATTCATTAAAAAAAATTCAAAGTAAATTTGCTTTCGATTTTGTTAACATATTTAGAAAATATGTACCAAAAGGTGGTAAATATTAAGTAATTAAAAAATAATTAATTTATGTTGAAAAATGCTCCAGACTTTGTTTAAAAAATCTGTAAGAAAAAAAGTAAATTTAAACATTTAAAATTTGTAAAGACCAAATTTTTAAATTTGTAAAACCAGGTTTTTGTGAGAATCACCCACGTAGATGGATGCAAATATGTGTAGATATATTTTAAAAGTACGTATTACAATTATGCAATGACATATAGTATCAATCAACAATCCCCAAAAGAACATCGTTAAAGCAAAAAAAATTCTAAATTTAACCTATTTTTTTTTACAACAGAACAAAGCACATATTTGTATTGCCATTTATTAGAAAAAAATCATTTTAAATTTCACATAGGTGTCATAGTTAATACTAACAGTTAACAAAAATACAAACAGCATCAATATCTGTGGAAGATCTGTCTTGTTTTGTCTACTTGTACACACAGTTCTTTTTGCTTTTGCCAAAATAAAATTGAACAATTGACATTTGTTGTCTATTTACCCGGGGATAGACATATACATCAAAATGAATAACTGTTTGGGATAAACAACTTAAAAGGAAACTTTAACATTGAAAACAATGGGAAAAAATGACAACAATGCATGAAGCAATGATGAAGTTTTGCGAAGAGCACAAAAAGACATTCAAGACTATAGATAAAATGTAGAAATAGTTATATGTGGATGGATAGATGGATGATGGACAGAGAGTGGAAAAACTAAATTCATACTTTTTTGTATGCAATATATATATATATATATATATATATATAT
>CAIGQQ010003610.1:9026788-9050229 GCA_903798035.1 Danio albolineatus | reverse complement strand
TATTATTATTATTATTATTATTATTATTATTATTATTATTATTATTAATAATTTATTTATTTATTTACAGTAGGTGTTCAGGTTTGGACTTTGGCCAAGGCAAATCAGAATCTTTACCCTAGACTCTGCAATCCAATCCTTTATGGACCCCACCTTGAGTTTTAGTGCATTAAGATGGCAAAGCACTATGACATTAACATGTAATACCATTATGATACAGGTGAAGCAAGTATCATTAATCAACAAGGCCACATAATAAAATCTAGGTAGATTTAAGCTGCCTCACTTTTCACCACATAGACTTCTATTCATACGCAAGCGAATGCAGAGTTTCGTAGTTTGCTGCATTGCAAAGTTCAAGCAAGGTGAACTCTGACCATGCGAAATCGCATCACATGACTGCATGAGACCATTCGAAGATCAAAACACAACCTCTCTGTTCAGAAATGTTAAATATTTTTAATGTCTAATCATCTTGTTTAATCCCGCCCCATTTCGCAGCGCCGTACGACAGAATAGTGCCAGTTCGAACTCTAGTGTGACCACAGCATTAGATGGTAAAAAAACGTTAGTTCTCATAATCAAATTGCTAGATGTTGATGAAACGGCCAGAGATGAAGACCCGAGTTACTTTGACAAGGAGCAAATTGCCAAAGCTAGAGGATTGGGTCAAATCTCTGAAAGTTCTGTGAACAAAGTTATTGTCTGTGGTGGTGAAAATTTACCAACAGTATGCAAGTGTGTATTAATACATATACAGTGTGATTAGGGCTGGTCAGAATATGTACAACATAGGTTAAACAAAACTGCCTTTGGCCTGCTTTAATTAAAAAACAAAGCAAGCTACTTTTGTAAAATTCATGAGTGCTCAGTCTGCGCTTCATCTATTGAATGCCAAAAAGCGAGTGCTGGTTGAGTAAAGTTTGAGTAATGGGCTTGTTTAAACGAGCCAGTGATGTATTGAGAGCGTACCAGGTCTTAGCTTGAGTAATGATGGTGACAGTCAGACACAAACTCCTCAGTATAGACCCCTGTATTCCTGCACAGCTTTCAGAATGAGTGCAGTTCACTCTCAGAAAAGGAATAAATTAGACGACGACATTTCTTTATCATCATTTCAGTGTCATTAACCGTGATGTTATTTTGTGGATTGTTGATTGATATGTAATTGAATAATTGTAAAACATACTTCAAAAATCTCTCTCGCACTCGTGTAACTTCTCTGTTTCAGATTTAACATTGTTTTCTAAATATTGCCGCTAGTGAAGCTTGAGGAAGTGACTTTGTCTGCTCAGTGCGACATTACTGCAAAATACTAATAATAATGCGACTAAAACAAATAACTTTTATAGATCATTTTAAGGGATGTAAACAATAACAATGGTCCTATTCTATTTTCTGTTTTACTTTTTTTTTTCATTTCCGTAGCTTTTGAGAATCCGAAATGAACCACATATTAATAAATAATGTTATGATAGCTGTTATTATGTTAAGATATGATTGAATTGCCTCTTGTTATGGTTATGAAATAGTTGATAACAAGCAGGAAGTGTTCATGGGCCAATGGCATCATCACATTAAAATGGTCTATAACATTTTGTCTCATCTTGTCTTGGTCAACGAAATTGAAGAGACATTAAAGAGCCCATATGTTGGGTTGAGAACGGTTAAATTTCACTTTTTGAAGTCCCAAACAACAGGATGATATGTATGCAAGGTTAAAAAACACTTTCGATGTCTTATAATATCTATTTATTTTTACCTCATTTTCCCACCGACTCCCATATGAATCGTCTGAGCGAGTCTTTTTCCCCAAGCACCTCCTTTCCGTGACGCTACCACGTCACGTCCGTGTCAGCAGCCCAATGCCAGAACATATTGAAAAACATCACTGCAGTTGTACAACAGCGTATTGCTATATTCTTCATTATAACAACAAACATTCAGTAATAATTAACACTTCATGGAATATTGTAAGCCAACAAATAGTTCAGTAAGCTTCGGCAGTAAGCTAAACTACATCCATATTTACCTTGTTACAGTGAACAAGACTGGAAGAACACGCTGGTCCAAATAAACTGGGTATTGATCCATCCTTTAACAACAACCGTGCAACAAATCCCGCGTTGTAAGCGTATAGATTAGTGTAGCTCTCTTCAGAGAGATGATGCGAACACAGCACCGTGTTGGGGATGTAATTCTCAGGTATTTTACCAAAAAAAACCCTCAACCACTCCAGGTAGGGAAAAGAGGTTTTCAGGTAGGGAAATAACACAGCTTTTCCCTCGCACTTCAGAGCATAGCGTCTACGGGATCAATAACTCATGACCGAAACATTGTTCCTACACAAATAGCACCTCTTTTCAACCGTCGCAATGTATACAATCACCCACAACCTTATTTTCCTAAAAATTAGCTTTGCCTATGCGCTGGACGCATTATATTAAACTCTATGCGCAGGCGGCAGAGACCGATCCTTAGGGGCCGTCTACAAAGAGCAAAACGCGAAAACCAATACTACAAAAGCTCCCATACTTCTCTCTAAATCTTTATACTGCCATCAAACTCAGATCACACGTCACTGCTGTCCCGCTGGTTATACTACAACACTTATTGCGATACAGTGCTTGTTTTTTTTTATTTTACTTGATACAGTGCTTGTTGTCTTACACTTTCTCTTCCTGTCTGTGGGCGGGGCCGGGGAGTTCAATATTCCCGGGGTCTGCGCGTGCAACTAGTGGGCGGGGCTTATGTTTCGCGTTGACGTCAAGCCGAAACGGCTAAAGACTCGTTCTAATAACGATTCATTTAAACAACGAGTCGACTCTTTTATAGATGAATCAATCGTTTTAAACACTTTGCACTTTCAGATTTAAGCCTTAGCTGGACATTTCACTTTACTTAGAGCTGTGTAACACACTGCATAGAAGGTCATTTTCAAAAATCCATAATATGGGCTCTTTAAGTCTCCTTTTAATTCGTCAACAAAATAGCATTATACATTTAATTATGGTAATAGTAACATGACCAGCATTTACTTCTTGTCTCATTTTCGTCATGACATAAAGGTTCATTGACGACAATATTTAGTTGTACTTTTTCAATCAATCATCAGCTAAGTGTGAACTCTTGAAACATCAAATTCTTCAAAATTGCTTGCCATGCTTAGGCCTGTCACAATAATCAATATATCGACTTATCGCACAATACATGGACATGACCTCAACCATTTTTGGTGATGCAATATATATTGCCCATACGTAAAAACTAATTCTTGCAACATTTTAGCTGATTGCACAACTTCTCTATCTTTAGGTGTCGCAGATATGAGAGATATCGCAGCCTCTGTAACTTTTTAACCTTGCATTTGTTTTTGTTAACATTTATTTATTATTTGTTTTGGATATGCGTTGTCATATTCTGATGCCAATGCCTAATCATTAAATTATTTAAAAAATAAAATTAATATTAAAATTTAATTAAATATTCTTAAGTACAAAATATTATGTGTTCTTTTGAAGAGTGTACTTGCGTTATGATGCTATTATACAGCCATTCCGGCATTATATAATGAGTGGCCTAAAAAGGTCTTAAAATGACAATAATCTCGTTTATCGCAATATATTTTGGTGCAATATATCGTACAGCAAAAAATAGATATCGTGACAGGCCTAGCCATGCTTATGATTGAATTTCATATTAGGAATCACCAATAAAATTAAACAACAACTGTCTCTCTAGTTTTATTTCTAAATGTCCGAAACTCACAAACTCTGCTCACAAACTCTATCGTCAGTCTACAGCAATTGATGACTGGCTCCTATATTAGAAGGCAGGGCTTCATTCACTATATTGACACTTTAACCCCATTCAAAACTATACGAGTGACATGTCTTGTGTGTTCTGTAGTCTTTGGTCTACATCATCGCAGTATCACCATTTCTGGTGTGCGTTACTGTCTAATAATTCAACCGACCGCAGTCAAGTATTCCTTACTTTGCTTTCAGACAGTATGTGATATTTTCCTGTGGTCTGACTTCATGCAATGTCTTTGGTGGAGATGCGAGGACGTACACGTGTGTCTGTTTTCCAGCACCTCAGTCTTTTTCCTGTATGGAGTTATGATTGGTGTGACCTTTCCAAATGATTATTCCGACCACACATCAGACACATGAAAGCACTTGTGACCTTCGCTGAGTCATACAAATAGAAATCTGCCATTAGAGACCTCTCTAATTTCATAAATTATGCTCTCGCTGGCTTTGTGCGTAGAAAAGGGTCTTTTCTTTGTATAATGGTGTATTATTATTATTAACATAATAATGCTTGTACACCATGCTGTTAATTTATAGACGCCTTTGACAGCTCAACTGGGTAATTATGCTGGGCTCTGTGATAACTTATTTTAAGGCAGCATTATGTGCATGCTTTGTGAGGATGGTAATGTTTTGCTTTATTCAACCCAAGTAATATAATATATAGAGGTTATTTGAGTACATGTTTTTTTTTTTTTTTTTTTACATTTTAGATAAAAAATTTTTTATGAATGCCAATTGCAATATTTTGTTGTTTAATTAGAGAAGTAAAAAAAAATTATTCACTATTTTTCATAATTTTTTTCAATATGAAAATTTATTTTATTGATCATTTTAATATTGATGATTAGTTTATTTGATTTTGATAATAAGTGTTTTAGGACGTGTTTTTTTTTATTTTAAATATGATTTTGTACTTGGCTTTATAAATTTGCTCTTGTGATTTTTTTTTAATTATTATTATTCTTTTTTTTTTTTAAATATTTTTTTATTATTATTATTTATTTTAATAATTTATTATTATTATTATTATTATTATTTTGTTTTAATAAATTAAAAAAAAATATTCTGGTTTCGCTGGTTCGAGCCTCGGCTGGGTCAGTTGGCATTTGTGTGTGGCGTTTGCATGTTCTCCCCGTGTTAGTGTGGGTTTCCTCTGGTTGGTGCTGGAAGGGCATCCGCTGCGTAAAAAATATGCTAAGTTGGCGGTTCATTCTGCTGTGGCGACCCCTGATTAATAAAGGGACTAAGCCGAAAAGAAAATTAATGTAGTAATGAAAGAATATGAAGTATTGCATAGTTTACTGGAATGAAATGTTGACCTTTAATTTGTTTTAGTTTTTTTTGTTTTTTTTATTATTTGATCATTTTAATTGATATTTTAAGTGAGTTTGCCTGTTTTTAATACTTTTTTTAAATAGATTTTTTCATTTGATAAAAATGTTAAATTTATTACATTCTGTTTAATCATTGACTAGTTTTTAAAGCTCTTCATATTTGTCATTTAATACCCATTTTAAAAAATTGTATATACTTAATATTATTTCAGTATTTTCATTATTTGATCATTTTGTAAGTTTTTGACTTGTCGTTATCTAATTAATATGTGATAATTTTGATTTTATATCTCATTATTTGTTTTTTTAATATGATTTTTTTAACTTAAAATTGTATACAAATTTTTTTTAAATTTCATTTATATACTTATACATTGTTATTAAGTTAGACTGTGATTGTTTTAACACTGTTTTAATACTGTGGTTGATTGTTTTAATACATATATTACTTATGCTATACAATTTAGTATACTGTAATGCTATACTGCAAGTATAATAATGCTACAATAAATGGCTTTAATACATAATAATAATAATTTAATAATAATAATAATAATAATGATTATTGTAGTAATAATAATACTAATAATAATACAACTACGAATACTACTACTACTAATAAGTATAGCAATGCTATATAATGCTATAATACTAGTATAAAGCTATACTATTAAATAATAAAGGATTATTTGATTTTAGTATTTAATTGGACAGCAATTTTAGTGATTTTTCAGTATAACATTTCTTCCTGGTTATTGTTGGCTTGTTTCTTTTTATTAGTGAAGCATTTCCTTTTGGGACTGAAATGTTCATTTAACTTGCATTGTTTTAGACTTTACACATGTCACAGCGTCCGAAAGACATCCTCCTCCTCCCTCTTCCGACAGGGATGTCATGCTCTAGGAGGGAAAGTTCTGTGGGGGGTTTAGTCTGATAGTGTGCAGTCCTCCTGGTGTTCTTTTTTTTTCTTGTAGATAAGACTGCGGGACTTCAGAATCGCAGCTCTTATCAGCTTGAAGCGTCTTAGTGCCGGTCCAGAGAGGAGGGAGGACTGCATCAGTCAGATGTAGGATTAAAATAGCCCTGTATACAGCACCGCATACACCTGTGATTACTCAAGCCACATTTAAGAGCCAGAACACTACTATCCCTCGGCTAGTGTTTATCATTCGAAGGCCTGCAATTAAAGCCCTGGCGCTGTGGATTGTGGCTTGTTCCTCTCAGCAACCGGTGTTTGTGTTTTGGTTTTCTCTTGGAAGGTTTCTGGCTTGGGCTTCGGGCTCAGTTCGTAGCCTGGGAAATGCTGCTTTTTTAAGGGAGTGTAAAGAGGCAGGAAGACAACAAGGTCTGTTTGACTCCAAAATAGGCATGGGCCAGTATAAGATTCTGCTGGTATGATAACCCTGGATAAAAATATCATGGTTTAACGGTATTGTTATTACAACTCTAAAATATGTTTTATTTTTTCCCCCATTGAAAACAACATATTTTATTTTAAGAAACCATTAAAATATTTTGGAACTTATCAGACTAAATAATTAAAGTAAATAATTTTTAATTAATGTCAATCACTGCTATCACCATTAGTTTTAAAAACACAGATTTCTGTACAACTTATGGCATCTTTGAATATCTTTTCCTTGCAAATAAAGTAGGCCACAGCACTGTTCGGGTCTATTGCATCCTTGCATGCTGGTGCAAAATCAATTTTTTTATTTGTTTTTTCAGATGTTTCCTGAATCGTGGGCTGACCAGTAGCTTTTGCTGTGGATAGTACTATTGCCCTAAAAACTAAATAAAATAGTCATAAAAACATATACCATTTTATTTTATTTTATTTTATTTTGACTTACATTGCAGCGTTTTTAGTAAAAACCTCAGAAAAAACCTTAAAATCGGTTATCGTCCCATGCCAATTCATAAATGGACAAAACATTGTGTCTGATACAATAGTGTTGTCAAAAGTATCAACTTCATTACCAATCAATACTGAAACTGAAATTCCTGCTAATATTCGGGAAAATAGTCAAGGCGTGCACCTTGTCTCTTTTTAGTGTTGTTTGATTGAAAATTGGAAACAAAAGCTGCAGAGTGTTGCGTCATATCATTATTTTGTTGCATTTACAAAAGAAATATACTGAGCGTCATAGATGGAGCACACAAATTATGTAATCGAAAACAATGTGTCATCCATGGCCCAAAGTAAGTATGGATATTTTTACAATAACATAAATATTTAATTTCAGTATATTTCACTAAGAGACATCAGTTACATTATATTAAGGAATACAAATGTTGATGCCCAGGGTTCCCATTAAACATAGCTTGATTGGCTATTGTGTTAAGCGATATGACTGGAATTGGCCATGGAGGTCATTGGTTTGCAGATTTTTACCAAGTGAAAACAGATACACGAACACTGGAGCATTTCAATGTCGTGTCGATCAGATGATCTGACAATGAGCTGACATATGAATGATCCACTGATTGATTGACTGATCGACGTGGCTTTAAAAAGGTCCGGTATACTGACTTTATGAATGCATTGAATCATTGACTCAGATGGTTTGTTGAAAAACAACCCTTTTCAGCTCTGATTTGTTGACAAATGATGGATTTTCCAGTAGGTTCTACACTAATTGTCCAGTAAATCGGAGGATTTTGAGAATACAGTAAGAATAGATTCAAAATAGCAATGGAGAAAGGACTATAATAGGAAAAAAGTGACATTTTCTAACCCAAGTAACAGATTGTACCATACCAGAAGATTACTGGTATTGCATTGCGTGAAATACAAGATTGAGCAAAATTATGAGATCAAACCATTTGAAAAATACAAACGTACCTGTATTTTTCCAGTACAGGTATGCCGTGGATCCTGCCTTCATACAAATTTGAAAGAAAATAAAAGTAAAATATTCAAAAAAACAAAAAGCGCTCTGGGGTAGTTCAAATATTTGATCGGTGCTCTTTGGGTAAGGGATTCATCAAAGCAAGCAATAAAAATCAATCCAAGGCACTCGAAAAATGTTTAAAAAGCCTTTATTCACATGGCTTATTCTTAAAACACCAACACGTCAAAGCATATCTTTTTGTACATATTTGCTTATTTTTTCTATATTTATACTTTTTCTTATATGCATTTGTATGCTTTGTAAGTATGTATATGTGCTCTTTTATCAGTGCTGAATTAATGATTGTAGTTGGCATTGTTTGTTACAATATTTGAGTACTATTTAGATGTCTGAATGAATCAGGTGACTGCAGCACTCAAAAGAAACTCGAGACGCACCTGATCACCGTTACCCTGATGAAGGCAGCTCTCTGCCGAAACGCGTTGGTGTTTTAAAAGTAAAATAGTTTTAATTTATATGTCTATATTAGTATTTTTTTCAAATCTTTTAAAATATTTTCAACATTAAAATACTTCAATAGTTTAAATATACTACACAGATTTTCTATTTCTAAATATTACATCCAATGTTATGATGAAATGTAGTAATGAAATATGCTACCAAATGTGATTTAAGGAGCTGAGAGTACTTCAAGTGAAACTGAGCCCTTTTATTGCCAACTAAAACCTTACTCAATTTAGATGTAACGTTACTCTAATAAATGCCGTTTTTCCAGGTGCAGGTTCTGTATTGGTCTGGCCATTAGACATGATGTTACGGTGCTTCGGAAATCAGCTTGAAACCAGTTTCCTTAGGAGGCGCCTTCGGACTGGTTGTATGTCAGTGACTATTCAACCATTATAAAAATCCGATGAGGATGTTGAGGAAGGCATAAGTAAACAGAGGCCGAGGAAACGCAGAGTGCTGCTGATAGAGCTGTTTCCTGCTGCAGAGCGAACGCATGTACAGACTGAAGAACACATTCATTTACGCCACAGGTCTGCGCTAGACACATTAGCTAGACACTATATCGCACTATATCAGCTTCAGAACATAACCACATTAAGCTTCCTCTGTCATATCTTTTTCTAATACAATTTGTGTTCTTGATATTAAGGATTAGGGGAGGGAATCTTTACTGACTTCATGATTCGATTCCGGTTCTGGGATTCACGATTCCATTTCAAAATGATTCTTGACCTACATTTTTCGCCATTTTTTTAAAGCTCTGCCAATACATCTTTCCATCTTTACATTCAAACCAGCATTGGAGTTTCTGTAGTTTTGTTTATGAGTGCGCTGAAAATCATGCAGTCTGAACTCGGCATAACATTCAAAGTAGTCGTATCACAGATGTTTTCTTACTGCATGACTATCTGGGTTAGCTTTTCGTCGCTGTATTGTTAACACTGCAAGATAGAACGGCCACAGAGGGTTTCATGCTGCATGACTTTAAAATAGGAAGAATCACCGACAACTTCTTCTCACAACCAAACACACTAGAAGTGACATGGAAACAACGCGAAGTCACGACGTATATATTTTGCTATTAACTACATGATGAGAGAATCCTTTATTGGGGTAGAAAATGTACGTATTTTGCTCATCTGGCTTTGAAGGGAATTAGCAATTTCTCCTCAACTTTTTTTTCTTTATCGACCCACTTGTGGTATTGCTCAGATGACGCGTCAAACAGACACGTGTGCTCCTGCCAAATATCCACTAGTTTTTCTTTTATTTCTTGGGTCCAAATACTAGTGGATGCTGCTCTCTCATTGGCTGTAGGTAATCGCCGATGTTATTTTCAATCAGAACACATTTCACACGGCTTGATTTGAATCACCGACAGGTCCAGATATTAAGCATCCCCAGTATTTCAGGGGCGTCGGCAACTCATTGGAAATTTTCTCAGATTGTGTCTTTGATAGTTCACACTGTGTGATTGTTACTCACGTGATCGTGCACCGATTTCCCTGGGATTTCAGGCAGTTGAATGTCAATGATTTCTCGAAACCTGTCGGCAAGTCAAAATCGGGGCTAAAATCATGCAGTCTGAACTCGGCATAACGTTGGAATTAAAAACAAACAAACAGTTCATATTTTAAAAAGTCACTGAAACACAGAAATGTCTTTTTAAAGCAAAAATGTTTATATGAAAATCATATTTGAAAATGATATTAGAATTGCTTGTAGTTAAGAGCCACAGAGAACTAACTTTAAAACACAGTGGTACACAATGCTTTATTCATTTGCAGCACTTTCACTTTCGTCCACATTTGCAGAACACAAGCTGTGAGAAACATGATTGTGCTGTAGTCGGTGTCTGTCATCATGGTAATGTCGCTCTGCCCACATTCTTTAGTTCTTGAGTGATTCTAAAGCCGGTCACACACGGGACAAGAAGTAAAATGCTTAATTTTTTTTACTATTGGGCCCAATCACAGTTCTATTTTTGTACCCCTTAGGCCTTTGAAACATTTCTTACCCCTAAGAAATGGTAAACCATTACAACACCTGCACACGTCATCATATGTCATCAAGATCTCTTCATACGAGATTGAAGATCGTGACTCCTGTAGTTATTCCAGTTTTTTTGGTTTTATCTTCAGGAAATCACAGAAGGCAACAATATCATGTTATCATGACGATGTAATGTGGTAATAAGCTCGTAACTTGACTGTGCGTTCACACCCTGGCCATATTCATCTATGTAAACATACGAAAACAACAATAACGTTATACCAGACACTGTAAAAAGGTCATTCCCAGCCACTAGACTTTTCTCATGTGAAAGTATGTTGCGGGACTACTATTCAGGAGTTATTATTAGGGATTATACATAGCGAAATTTAGCTGGTTTTATTTTTGTGGTTTTTTAAAGCATGACGGTGAAACACGTATGAATGTATTAAAACATTGTTTGTTGAAACAATGACAACAAATGCTAATTTGTGCATCTCCAGACTTCCGTGTGCTGCCATGCTGTCATTGTAGATGGTATATTCTGGGATATAATCTTACCCCTTCGTTTCGAGTGTGGTCCTGAAAAATCTCAGTTTCAAGGGGTCTATAGCTCGTCCCCTTAGCCCTACGCCTTCAAGCTAAAGAGAACTGGGATACCCCTACCCTTTCACGTGAACTCGCAAAACGAGGGGTAGGGGTAAGAGGAAGGGATAAGGGGGAGAATTGGACTTGGGCCTTAAGTACATTTGCTTGTCAACGCTTAATATTTTTCTGATTCTCGCTTACGCCCATGCAGGCCTGCTCTGTCTGAGTCTATTTTGAATACAGAATCAATGCTTAACTATTTATAATCGATTCAGAATCGCTATTGAAAGAATTGTTATGGATCCATTAATCAACCCCCCCCCCCCCCCCCCCCCTCTATTAAGGAAGCATTTAATGCAGACTTGAGCGCGATACTGACTCAGTTCTAGAAATCATTGCAGCTAAATATTCGAGAGGTAGTGAAGGAACTTCTCTTCATCTTTATTGGAGACAAATATTTTAATCAATATGTAAAATCATGTTAAAATTTTGTTTTATTTTTTTTATTATTGTGCAGAAATCACACATAAAAAAGATTTGATAGAAATAAAACAAATAATAAACTTTGCTTTTTTATCTGAACAATTGCTGTGATGTTGAAATCATTTTCTGTAAAAATCCCAAAAATTCTGTCTGTGTTCTTGTGGTCTTCCAAAAACACAAGTCTTTTCTCTGCTTGCTTGGAATTTGCTGTAGGTTTGTAAAAGGTATGGAGTTTGGTACCAGTTGGTATTGGAATTTTGAAAATGTACATTTCCTGCTAACATTTGAGCACTGTTGAGTCTTCGTGTTTGCACATGATGAACAGCGGTGAAGAATGGTAACCCGATGACCTTCACGACCAATTACAGTGATTTCTGTTGACCACGTGAGCACAATGTCCAATCAACGTTGTTTAAGTACACTTTCAACAGTGCTCAAATGTTAGCTGGAAATGGACGTTTTTAGTACCCATTGGTACTGAACTTGATAGCCCTAGTTCAATGTATTTTAGGGTTGTCACGATACTGGAATTCGGTACCAATCAATACAGAAATTTTAAAAGCATCCATTTTCTGCAAACATTTAAGCGCACTTGAGTGCGTTAAAAACATTTAAATAGAAACCTAAAGGTTTCTTCAAGTAGATAAGCTATCAGTAGCAAGCAATCTGTTTTTATCCATGTATTTTTTTCTACGCACCATGATGCTTTGTGTGAATTATGGGAGTATCTTCGGCTAAACTGTAAATAATCTGTGAAACGCGTTTTAAATAGGTAGGAACAATAGAAAAGACAAGTGCAATGAGGTGGCATTATTCTCTTCACAGTTAATGCTGCGAATATTAAAAGAAAGCGTATTAGAATAAACAAATTGCTCTCAGTAGACCATGAACAACCCCAAAAACCTCAAACCAAGTCTTTCAGCTGCAATATTACGCACATGTTGAATATTACAGTACTATAGAGAATACAATGAGAAAATTATTTGGCCACACATATGCTTAAGATACTAAAATACCAAATATGATGTTATTGTCATTACACGTATAAAAATAAAGCTTAGAGCCTCACTCAGGTTTTGTGTATTTGGATTATTTGTAGCACAACTTTATTATTTGAAGTATTTTCTCTGTTCCTTTGAATGGATAATTGAATAATTTGATACACAGTCGTCATGTCCAGAAAAAGGTGAATAACACAAATTTTATCACTCATATCATTTAATATATGTAAGTGCGGTTGATCAATTGATTCCACCCCATAATCTGATACACAGACATTGTGTATGGAAAAAAAGTAGAAAACATTCATTTTAGATGGTTTGTTTGCTGGTTTATTGATTCTTTGTTTGCATTGAGAGATTTTATTACAATAATGAGAACTTGTGTCGTATGCAAGTGTGGTTTCAGTTGATTCAATACGAGTACTAATTGATTCAGTCATACTGGTTCAAATAGGTAAATCCTGACTTGGAATGATTCTTTAGAAGCACAGCCCCTTGTAGTTTGGGCATAAATCAGACTGCATTGGTCATTCATAGATGTATATTTATGTAGATGAGCCCTCAGTAGGAAGTGACCCTGTTCTTATCCATGTTCCTACGACTTGTTTCAATTCTTTTGAATGGAAGTTTCCCAAAGTGCAATCCATAATTTGATACACAGACGTCACATATAGAAAAAAAGTGCATAACATAAATTTGAGCTGTTTTGTTTGCTGGTTTAATGATTCTTTGTTTGCAGTGAGGGATTTTAATATAAAAATGAGAACTTGTATACAAGTGGGATTTAAGTTGATTCAATTCAATGCATCTTTATTTTTATGGCACTTTTACCATGCAGATTGTGTCAAAGCAGCTTAACATAGAAGTTCTAGTAAATTGAAACCGTGTCAGTCCAGTTTTCACAGTTAAATTTCAGTTTAGATCATTTTTGCGTGGTTTAAATTTCACTGCTGAAAGTCCAAACACTGAAGAGCAAATCCATCGAGTCCCAAAACCAAGCAAGCCATTGTCGAGATTCAGTCAGAGTACTAATTGATTCAGTCAGACTACTAATTGATTACGTCAGACTGGTTAAAATTGGTCAATTCTGAGTTGTAATGATTCATCAGAAGTACAGACTCTTGTTTGTGCATGACTCCATTGGTCATTCATAGATGTGTGTTCATTCTTATCCATATTGTTCCTACAATTTGTTTCTGTTCCTTTGAATGGACGTACCTCTAAGTGCAACACATAATTTCATACACAGTCGTGAGTCGTCTCATATGTAAAAAAGGTGGATAACATTTTAGCTGTTTTGTTTGATGGTGAATTGATTCTTTGCATTGAGGGATTTTAATATGATAATGAGAACTTGTATACAAGTGTGATTTCAGTTGATTCGATTCAGTTTATCTTTATATCTATAGCGCTTTTACAATGTAGATAGTGTCAAAGCAGCTTAACATAGAAGTTCTAGTAAATTGAAACCGTGTCAGTCCAGTTTTCAGAGTTGAATTCAGTTTAGTTCAGTGTGGTTTAAATTTTACTGCTGAAAGTTCGAACACAGAAGAGCAAATCTATCGATGCGCAGCTCCACAAGTCCCAAAACCAAGCAAGCCATTGGCGAGATTCAGTCAGAGTATTAATTGATTCAGTCAGACTGATTCAAATCGGTAAATCCTGAGTTGGAATGATTCATTAGAAGCACAGACTCTTGCAACTTGAGCATGAATCGGACTGCATTGCTCATTCATCGATGTACATCAATGTAGATGAGCCCTCAGTAGTAAGTAATCCTATTCTCATGAATCTGCTTAGGGAATGAAGCCTTTTTTTACTTGACGATTTAATATACAGATTAATCATGGTCAGAAACTGGTACTGGGAAAACAGACGGGTCCGTTGTATTTTTATGTAGACTTGAAAGACACTTTTGTTGCATTATGACAGTTGTTCCGGGAAAACATTTAGTGTTTGTCTATTTCTGTGGCTGTGATCCTGAGAACAAATGTTTGGGCGTTTATGGAGCTGTCCAATAAAGATTAAAAAAACACAAAACACTGAAAGGGCTGCATCATATGACAACCAAACTAGAAAATGAATTTCCCAGTAACGTCTTAGGAAATCTGTTGGATTACATCAGACGGCTTTGATTTGCAATGATCAGGGTTTCATGGAGATGTATCCACATGTTTTCTTCATCTATAGCATTTCTCCAGTCTGGTTGAGCATGGTTCATATGTTGTGTTTAATGGTGTAAGTGAAAGTGGGCGGACGGGCACTGTTCTGTTTCCGTGAACGGCTACAAATGCCTATGTATATAGATATGATCCGCCTCCATCCCCTAAGGGCCCCTAAGCCATGTGTCTCTCTCTCCAGCGTGGCGTCACGGGCAGCCTGTGTGTCGGAGAACAGCTGTGGGCCGTATGGCAGCACAACACCCCCGCATTCCTGCCCTGCGAGCCAGTTTTCATTTGGAGCTGACAGCTTCATTGGGCTTCTTTGTCCCTGGAAGGCCCCCGGGTGGATGACTGTTGTTGTCTTTACCCAGGGAGCTCTGTTTCTGTGGCTTTGCAGGCCTTTCCAAAAAGTTTGTGTTTCGAGACGCTTTCCTTTTTTATTATGATAAAAAATCTAACGACACGGGATGCGACACAATTCCAGAGTCAAGGAATTTGGCTATCTGCATCAAACGCAATGCGACACAACAGAGATATTTACATACCAGCCATTCATTTAAATATCAGCCACAGCACTTCTAACGAAATGGTAAGGGTTACAATCTAATTAATATATATTAAACCAATTTAACATCATTAAGAGTACATCGGCTGAGTACTGATGTTGTTGGTTTGCAAGTGACTGACTTTCATTGTCAGTGTGAGGTATACTATCTGCTGCTGCTTTCAGTAGAAGTGCAACAAATGTCATGTAAAATGGTATTCAAACTTACATTGGTAGCATTTAATGACACAAATAATGCAAATTATGCCGAGTTCAGACTGCAGGATTTTCAAAGTAGTCGTGTCACAGATGTTTTCACACTGCATGTGACTATCTGAGCTAGCGTTTTGTCGCTGCTTTGTGTACACTGCAAGATGGATCGGCGACAGGGAGTTTACTGCATGACTTCAAAATAGGAAGAATCGCAGACAACTTTGTCCAAACTACGTCTCACACCCAAAAACACGTAGTATATCTTTTGTTATTAACTACGTGCTAGATGGAAGCCTTTAATGGGGTATAAATGTACATATTTGCTCACCTGGCTTTGAAGAGAATTAGCAATTTCTCCTCAACTTTTAAATTTTTTGACCAAGTTGGGTTGTGATATTGCTCAGATGACACGTCAAACAGACACGGGGGCTCATGCCAAATTTACACTAATTTTCCCTCCATTTCTTGGGTCCGAATAAACTGAAAATGAGCGCTTTTAACTTCTTAACACTAGTGAATGCTGCTCTCTCATTGGCTGTAGACGATCGCTGATGTTATTTTCTGTCAAAACTTATTTCACACGGCATGATTTGAATGGCCGACAGCTCCAGATATTCAGCACGCCAAATATCTCCCGGGCATCGGCGACTCATCGGCGATTCTCTCAGATCGCGTCTTTGATAGTTCATATTGTGTGATTGTCACTTGCGAGCACCGATTTGCCTGTGATTTCAGGCATTTGTCGGCGATTTCTCAAAACCTGTCGTCGAGTCAAAATCAGGGCTAAAATCATGCAGTCTGAACTCGGCATTAGTCATTATGGGTGTTTGAGTTGTTTAACGTGTGATTTCATACGAATCGCTCAAGTTTAAAAATCTAAACTTTGGCGGATATTCACATCACGTTGGCGGATATTCACATCACATTGAACAATCTTTACAAAAATTTGTGTTTCAGGGTGCTTTCATTTTTTTAATATGCTGAAACTTAACTACAAGCGATGCGACATGATTCCAGAGGCAAGCAGTTTGTCTGTCTGCACCAAACACAACGCGATACAACACAACAGAAACATTTAAGCCATTCATTTAAACATCAGCCACTGCATTCCCAACAAAATGGTAAGGGTTAGAATCTAATTAACACATATTAAACCAATTTATTAAAAAGTACATCGGCTTTGCACTGAGTGACTGACTTTCATTTTTAAATCGTTTGCTAGTTATTTTATCTTCAAGATCTGAAGTAAATGATCTGCTGCTGCTTTCAGTAGTATTGCAATAAATGTCATGTAAAATGGTGTTTAAACTCACACTGGTGGCATTTTATGATGCATGTTTTTTGCATTTCGGGCATCTGAAGTGCTTAACAAGTTTTAAAGTACAAAATTCATATTTCGTAATTCGTATATGCTAAAACCTTACAACACACTATGCGACATGATTCCAGAGACCAGCAGTTTAGCTGTCTGCACTAAAGGCAACACAACAGAAACATTTAAAAAACAGCCACAGCACTCCCACCAAAATGGTAAGGTTTACAATCTAACTAATACACATTATACCAATTAAACATCAGTAAAAAATATTTAGGCTGAGTACTGATGATGTTGGTTTGCTCTGAAAAAAAAAATTACATTTTGTGATGCATTTAACGAATCGTGTTTTACGCGAATCGCTCAATTTGAAAAAAATCTATACTTTGTGGAAATTGCTTAACGCAGTGTGAATATCTGCCAAAGTTTGTATTCCGAGCCTCTCTGTAATGTGGACTTTCATTAAACATCAGATTTGGGCACAGAACTTTTTTTTATTAAAGTAGCCATGAAACAGAAGTTAAGATTGCCATTTTTTTCGATCATGACAAACATCCACTTGAAACGATCCTGAAACGAGAAAAAAATGTAGGCCAGTGTATGATTTTGTTCTTTGCGAACCAATTGAGTTGTTGAAAGATGGGCTAACAAAGAATTTCTAACAAAATGAAAGAATATGATGCATTGATAGCCCTGCCCTAAAAGCATTCTATGTGACCAGTAGTGAAGAAAAGTTGTTTTGAGGGGGCGAGAAGGTTAGAATACTTGAGTCAAGATTATGAGAGAACATTTTTTACAAAATAAAGAAGTGCATTGTTTATTACAAGCACTACTAATATACAAAAATAGCAAGAGTACATTGTGATTTCATTCAAACTTTAAGAGTAATTGTGTTCATTAGAATCTAAAAACTTGACGACCTTTTACAAGGAGCATGTTGTATGGGCAAATAGTTGGTCTAAAGTGTGCTTTTAGATATGAAAGAATTTATAGTATGTGTTATAGTCAAGGACTATTTTTGGGACATAGGCAAAAGACATCCTATTACTTTGAGAACCCCTTCCCCAAGTGTTTAGCATTGCAATAAAGTAATATAGAAAAATAAAATAAAATGAATATACTGTAGAATTGCATCACTCATTAAGTTTTTTTGACGAATTTCTGCGAATGTTCCTTCTGAGTTTAATTATTTTATCTTGTGCGGAAAATGCCATTGAGGAAAATTCCATGCCTTCAAGGGAAACACATTGTGCATTCTGCATCATTCGTACTAACCAGTGAAAATTAGCTTCTATTCATGCATGTGCATTTAATTTGTATTTATTCTGCTTGCGTGAATACTTAAATTAACATTCGGTGTGAACCAAACATTCAGATTTGAAAATTTATATAAATGTATAAGTTACATAAACAGCTAGATGTAATTGAGTGGTGTATATAGACAACACATTACCAATGTTTACCAATTAACTTCAGAAGAGTTGAGTAACCAGTATATGGTGAAATAACTCACATTTTTAATCACAACCATTTAAAAAGTTGTTATTTTAAGCGTGAAATTCTCTAAATGACAATATTTTCGTTTGAAACTTAGAAATGTTATTAGACATTAATGTTAATTAGAATAAAATCATAATAAACACTTTACTCAAACCCATATCTAATAAATCCAGACATTTTTCTTTATGTAATTTAGTTTTTTTCATATGTATTCAATCATTTTAGTATTTCAATACATTGAACTTGAACTTGCTTTTATGCATGTCATGAGCGCATTCGCAATCTGCTATGCCACAGCTTTGACTAAAATTAATTTTCAGTCAAATACGAAACATGAGTTGTTTATTGGCGCTGTTTATTTTGGCTGTTGTGCTGTTTTGCCATTCTCTGGTGATTTATCCCCCTTTGGAGCAAGAATGTCCAGGAATGTTCCACACCCAAATTCAGACCACAGTCTCCACCACAAGCAATATTAAATCTGGACAGTTATAGGAATCAGAAAGTGTTGTCTGGTTCTGATTAAGGAAGGATTTTTTTCTTGGTAGAGAGTGAGGCCTAAAGACAATTTCACTATGCAGAACCATTTCCTAAGATTCCTTCATTTAAAATAAACTGTTTTAAAGGGTTTGCTCATTTGCCTGTATTTGCCAAAAGTTCACTCGGGTCATTCAAGATGTAGATAACTGATTAATTAATTTATTTATTTTCTCTTAAAGGGCACCTATTTTACCCCTTTTACGAGATGTAAGATAAGCCTTTGGTGTCTCCAGAATGTGTCTGTAAAGTTTCAGCTCAAAACACCCATCAGATTATTTGTTATAGCCTCTAGAATATGCTCATTTTGGTGTACAGTGTAGCTGTTTTTTTAAGCCTGTGGCTCTAAATGCACATTAGCTGCTTCTCCCCACCCACCGTTCCCTCGTGTATGTTTGCTTCTCATCTTGCGTTGCGTCAGATAAACAGCACAGTGACAGAGTCAGTCTCGGTTGAAGCTGAAATACAGCTCATTACTCAAAAATACTAAGTAAGTTTATTTCATGTATTTGTGGTGGAGTTTTTGTCAAGCCTTTCTGAAATGATGAGGCTCACACAAATGCTGTTTGCAGTACACCCACACATACACACGCATTAGCGTTTACCAACACTATGCGACCATGGTGATTATAGCGGTTTATAAATACATAGAGATTTTGCCTTTATTTTATTTTTTTACAAGCATTCTCTGTTTTAAAAATGTTTTAAGTTTATAATACTTATATAACTTAAATAACAGAGTTATAAGTACTTTAAAATACTTTAATCCCAGTTTCTTTGCAATAAATGTTCTGTGGACATGTGTGTATGTGTTATTATAGAAACATGGCACCTGTCAATCAATTCCATGGGCTGGGAAAACCACACTCCTTTGTTACATTGTGGTGGGTCTCAAAATCACTTGGATTTGGGTCCTATTTTAATGTCAGGAAATTTAAAAAAAGAGACTTGTTGTGTTTCTGTTGCTCCAATATGACAGTGAACACACTATACCAACACACAGTTCTCTCTAAACAGTTTTTAAAAGTTGATTTTCATCATAGGTGAAGAGTAGAGTAGAGTGAAGAGTAAATTTCCAGTCAATGGCAAACATTGTATCCTAACTTCATGCAATGCGACAAGAGACAAGCAGTTAGGCTGTATGCACCAAACACAACACAACATTTAAATACTATAGAGAGTACTGTTGGGAGCCACTGCACTCCCAGTAAAATAGTAAGGATTTTATCTAATTAATGAAGTGAAGACTTAGAGAAACTTGTTCATGCTTTTATCAGCAGCAGGGTGGATTACTGTAATGGGCTCCTCACTGGCCTTCCCAAAAAGACAGTCAGACAGTTGCAGCTCATTCAGAGCGCTGCGGCCAGGATTCTGACCAGAACCAGGAAATCAGAGCACATCACACCTGTCCTCAGATCTTTACACTGGCTCTCAGTTACATTCAGAATAGATTTTAAAGTATTATTACTGGTCTATAAATCACTGAATGGACTAGGACCTCAATACATTACAGATATGCTCACTGAATACAAACCTTACAGATCACTCAGATCATTAGGATCATATAAACTAGAAATTCTAAGAGTTCAGTCAAAGCAGGGTGAATCTGCATTCAGCTATTACACCCCTCGCTGCTGGAATCAGCTTCCAGAAATGATCAGATGTGCTCCAACATTAGGCACATTCAAATCAAGACTGAAAACACATCTGTTTAGCTGTGCCTTTACTGAATGAGCACTGAATGTCCGACAGATCGCACTATTGTGTCTTTCTTTTCTTTTTCATTCTTTTATAACTTGTTTTAACACATTTGTTTTATTTTCTTATACTTCAATTTTATTTCTGTTTATGTAAAGCACTTTGAATTGCCACTGTTTATGAAATGGCTTGCCTAATACATATTAAATAAATTTAGCATTATTAAAAGTACATCGGCTGAGTAATGATGTAAATGGTTTGCACTGAGTGGCGGACTTTAATTTTCAAATCGTTTATCATCTAACTAGTTTATTTTCTGTGGTATTTTTCAGTAGTAATGCAATAAATGTCATGTAAAACTCTGTTCAACCTTAAATTGGTAGCATGTAACACTAATTAAAGATCATAATCTGTATCTGAAGTGATAATTGTCTTTGTAGTTTATGCTGTTGTTTTGACATCACCATCTAGTATATATTGCAAGTTGCTGCTACTTTGCCTTATGGTCAATGCAGAAAGTGACTGTATTATCATCAATAATATTACTTGCATATGTTATCGCATAATGTTACTGAGCATACAATTTCATAACATACAAATTTGTAAAACCAAGTCTAACCTATGTTATGAAACTATTTTCTATGTCTGCTCGTTACCCGTCACTCATACGCATCTTCAGACTGGCTTTGGTCTTGACTAAGTGCAATTGACTTTTGTTGTGGAAGCACTGTACCAATATGGCGGCATGCTCAGGGCCTGTATGCGATATTTAGTGTGTATATCTACC
Organism: Danio albolineatus; assembly: GCA_903798035.1. Lineage (NCBI taxonomy): Eukaryota > Metazoa > Chordata > Actinopteri > Cypriniformes > Danionidae > Danio > Danio albolineatus. The sequence goes on along the minus strand of CAIGQQ010003610.1, from coordinate 9,028,898 downwards.
GTATGGTTTAACTCACATATGGTCAACCATAATCACTGGCAGAGCTTTGATAAAAACAGAATGTTATTGGCTGTTTTTAAAAAGGGGAGGAGCTACTCTATACCCCGCCCTGTGCATTCCAAAGCGCTTCAGGATTTTTAACTTAACGTATGTGATGATCAGCAAGCCCAGGTGAAGGCAAAATAAAATGGTAATGCTATAAAGAGCTCAGCAAATCCTTCAGGAAGAGGTGTGAGGTATTACAACTGTGAGCTTTACTCGTATTGGATTGTAGTAAACAGTGTAAATAGTCATTAGGCAAGGAGCCAAAGCTGAGTGCCATCGTCTCACTTCTAGCTTATGCCGAGGTGTGGTGTGTTTGAAGGGATGGACGCCTCTGTCAGAGAGACGAGTGTGTGTGTAAGAGAGCAGTCACGGTTAACAAGACTGGAGCTGATAATCCTGTGATCTTACCAGCGTCACAGAGTCAGAGGGCAAAGTTCAGTTTTGATTGCAGAGTATCTGGAGGCCTGTGTCAAGACCTGCCATTGATCTTAATGGGATTTTTCTAGAAAGTCACAATTGTTGATATTCTATTATAGGAAGATATCGATTATATGAAGATATTATTAATACAGGGTTCCCATGGTCATAGAATTTTCTGGGATATCATGGAAATTTAAAAGGTCTATTCTGCTCCAGACATTGAATATCAGGGAATTTTTGGTTGTCATTTTAAGTGTTACTTACTTGATGTAAATTTTTCCTTTTGTCTGTTGACATGGTCAGGCTATATGCAAATATATCTAAATATATAAACATACATTTTACTTTTATTAATAACAGGTTCCATATTTCATAATTCAAGTTTTTTTTCTTGATTATATATGATTATGAATTACACTATTGGATTTTGATCTGTAAATGTAATTATAAAATCTGCATCAATTTAAAAAAAATGGCCAGCTTCTCTAAATTTTGTGCAAAATTGTGATAAATTTAGCATTTGCAGAATCACAAAACTCTAGGGAGGAACTACACAGCTGCCTGTTTTTCATTTCATTATAGGTTATTAAGATGTCATGTAACAAATAAAAGATTATAAATAATAAATAGTATATATTTTTAAAATTAATAATATTATATTGTTGTTGCTGACTGTCGTTGTTATTATGGAATATTAATGTTACAATATGGTTACATTTCTTTTTTGAAAGTTTTATTTATGGTTTGCCACACTTGGTTCATTTTATGTTAGACATAGCAAAATAACAACTAACAGTCAATACATTTGTTCTCTTACTCATTCTCTAAGTAAAACAACAATTATTTAACATTTTATGTAAAAAAAAAACAAAGTAATAGCTTTGTATAATTATATAAAAGTATCGTATCTAAAAATGTCATTTATGTATTTTATTTTCATTGCAGCTATTATTTTGTATTTCCTTTATGCAAGTAATTTAAGTCATTTGTGACAAAAATAATAAATTATAAGCAAAGACTAATTCATTAGGTAAATCGAGTTGTTAGATAAATATATATATTTTTAATGTGATTAAATTATGATATTTGAAGCATAAAGTTTATTTTGTATTGTCTACACTTTTGAGCCCAATTTTGTGTGAATTTTGGTTAAGTTGTCCACTCACAGGAGTCTAATTTATAAAACCTGCCGTGAAATCCTATTTGGAGAAAGACAAGCTGATGAAACACATGAACCACAGTCATGAAATGGCCTCCACAGGGTCCAGACCTGAATTTTATAGAGGCTGTATGAAATTACCTGCACAGAAAAAGAAATATATGACACTCTAAACTAGACATGGGCCGGTATCAGACTCTGACGGTATGATAACCTTAGCTAAAAATATCACAGTTTCACTGTATGACGGCATTGTGATTACTGCTCTAAAATATAAATGTCTGGCTAAAAACAAAACCTTTTGCCCCTTTGAACACGATATATTTTATTTTGAGAAACATTAAAAGTATTTTGGAGCAGTCAGGCTAAATAATTCAAGTGAATCATTGACTTCTGCTGTCTTCATTTGTTTCAAAAACACAAGATATCTTTTCAATTTACACACACACACACACACACACACACACACACACACACACACACACA